>JALXFT010004523.1:0-149121 GCA_023376895.1 Aspiorhynchus laticeps
CCAACAATGCAGATGAGCTGAAGGCCACTGTCAAAGAAACCTGGGCTTCCATACCACCTCAGCAGTGCCACAAACTGATCACCTCCATGCCACGCTGAATTGAGGCAGTAATTAAAGCAAAAGGAGCCCCTACCAAGTATTGAGCACATATACAGTAAATGAACATACTTTCCAGAAGGCCAACAATTAACTAAAATGTTTTTTTTTTATTGGTCTTATGAAGTATTCTAATTGGTTGAGATAGTGAATTGGTGGGTTTTTGTTAAATGTGAGCCTAAATCATCACAATTAAAAGAACCAAAGACTTAAACTACTTCAGTCTGTGTGCATTGAATTTATTTAATACACGAGTTTCACAATTTGAGTTGAATTACTGAAATAAATGAACTTTTTCACGACATTC
Organism: Aspiorhynchus laticeps; assembly: GCA_023376895.1. NCBI lineage: Eukaryota > Metazoa > Chordata > Actinopteri > Cypriniformes > Cyprinidae > Aspiorhynchus > Aspiorhynchus laticeps. Next base: position 404 of record JALXFT010004523.1, read on the forward strand.
TAATTTATTGAGATGCACCTGTAGTTATAATAGGAATTGTAATAGAAACTGTAATGGTCCCCGTGAGTCTCTGCCAGTAATTTACCTTCTGTTGGTGGCATGTTAAATCCACTAAATACTAATGGAATATGGCTTAAAACACACTATTGTACAGGGTTGCCAGGTCTGTGTAACAAACCACCCCAAAGACCAATCAAAAATAGCCCAAAACAAGCCCAATGGCCCTATGCAAATATCAAAACTCAACATATGCCATGCCCATACCTAATATAAATGTTACCATCACTTATGCATTACACACAATTCCAAGCAGTAACCACACACAGTCTGTTTTCATTAAGGAGCTCAAAGGCCCCTCCCTCACAAAACTCATAATCTAGCACAGTTTTATAATTTGTAGAATGTTAAATATTTCAATACACTCATTTCAGTCAATGACAATTTATGCAATATGTCAAATCTTTAAACTGCAGAAAAAAGAAAAAAAAAATCAACCTGGGATAACAGTTTATATAGCTTAATTCCTCTGGAAAACTGCAAACTTGGCAACACTGCTACTTGAACCCATTAAGTAATGATTTTATTGTTTAACAGTTGATGCTTTGTAATGTTTGTAATGGTATTTATACTTCTGTGATATAGTTTCAATTGTGTTTTCAGCAGGGTTATTTTGGCAGAAAACAGCATGTGTAAATCTATTATTTTGTTACATAAATGTACATATTAGTACCCAAATGGTATTAGGTTACCACTCCGCTGAGAGCTTTTGAACCTTTGTTGGAGTACACCACCCTAAACAGGCAGACTTTGTTGACAATATCTTAAATACATTTTTCTTATAAACATGTGATTTCATGTTATTATAATAAGGATCTTTATTCAAATGACACTGGTTTCATCACAAATTTTATTTCATTTTCATGTAAATTCCATATTCACAAATGCAAAGTTACACAGTTCATGATGTGGATGGACAATGAAAGCAAGGCTTTAATGATGAGTGGCCCTCAGGGGCTTTTTAAAGTTAAATGGATCTGCTGCCATCTAGTGGATTTTCAGATTATAAGGTACAACGGGGCTAAAGACAAACCTTAAGGGAAGAATGTTTTTGTTTAATAAATATACTGTAATTACAGTTATTTTTAAAATACAAGAAAATCTATTTTCAAAAATAAATATTTTGAAACATTGGAATAAGATACTATCATAATTTAATATGGCTTTACAGTAGTAATAATACGTATATTTTTTATATGATACGATTAATATAATATTTTAAATATAATGGTTTTATTATAAATATGGTGATTATCTCAAAATTAAACATCCAACTTGATATTATAAATAATATTAACTAGGCCTTCTCAGCTGGAATGTAGAACATGTCCATGTTAATCATGTTCTCACACAAGAAAACCGATATGCGTGTATGTGGTTTTTTAAGGAAACTAAGTAGTGTGATCAGAAAGATCAGAAACATTCTTCATATGCTTGTACTCAGCTGGCAAAACCAGTCAGACTATAGAAGGAAGAAGAAAATGTCCATGTAGTTGTCTGTGTTTACTGCAATACTCACAGTGTCATTTCATCAGTCACTATGGCACATGCTGCGCTACTGCTGCTCTTCAGCTTGAGCATTTCTGTGGGTCCAGCCGCAAGTTTCTACGGGGCGTCTATGACATTCACGCCTGGAAACAGATATCCGGATGGAACAGTGGAGGTATGTGCAGGTTAATACATAAGAACTAAATTAATATCTCTTTCACTGAATGCCAATTTGTATTTGTTCTGTTTCTGTTATTTTACTTGAAATTAAACATAACTGAGAACTGAATCACTTATCGTTTTTTAAAACTCACTGTGAGACTTCAGTGAAACACAAAAGAAGTTATTTAGAAAATGTCTCAGTGAAAGTCCAAAGTTGTTTTTGAATGCATTCTTTATAATATCACGGATGGCTTATTTGCAATTGTGCAGAAAAAGCAATGTCTGTTGTATGCGTGCCTGGCAGATGCACTTTTACTACAGAGAGTCTGGCAAACTGCCCTGTGATCCTCAAGTCTCATGGGTCTGTGATAGTGGTGACTGCAGTGATCTCACATACGCAGAACCTGACATAACGGATCAGGACCACTCGGGTCAGATCCTCTGGTGCCAGACTGAGCGTCACATGACCACCAATGTCAGTGGTGATGAACCCTTCACACTGAGGTAAGCTCAATGAAATCATGTCTTCTATTGTGAAAACAAGTACACTTTAGTATGTTTTTTAAAAGATTACTTACTAATATACTTTATTAGATCTAGGTGTAAAGTGAATGTAAGGTTTTCAGAAACTTAATTGAGACTGTAAAAAGTTGTAAACTGTGATTGTGACCTTAAAGAGCTATTTCTACCTTATTTTACCCATAAAATGAGTTCCCTTTTAAGGAAACTCTGTGCCCCTTCATGTCGTTGATGCTATGGGGACCCCTTCAGTGTGACCGGTGTCTGAAGCACCTGTGAAAACACCCTCTTTTCTCGATAGATGAGAATCAGGCATCATTGGGATCGCAGATAAAGATAGCAGAGGAATTTGAGAAGGGTGTTTCCCTTTCTCAGATTTTAATCACTTACTTCAATTTTATCTAATGTCGGATCTGGAAGCCCGCACTGCGACCTCTTTTTTCTATCAGACTGAGAATCCATTACTGGTCAGGTCTAACTGTGAGGAAGTAGCTGTGGTCAATGTGGAAGCGGACAGTGCATGCCATTGGTCATTCTATGGCTGCCATGATTAAGCAGAGAAACATCTGTGGCTCAGTCTCTCTTGAATCAGGGAAAAAGACAAGGTCTGTCTCCTTGAAGCCCCAATTATGCCTCCTAGTCTCTTTGGCAGTGCTGTTGTAGAGCAGAGTCCTGCACGGGTCCTGTTTGGTAAACCGTTACCCGCAGTATTAACAGAACACCCAATCTGGGATCCGATAACAGCACTAATTTAATTCCATACCCAACCCGACCTGACCCGTTTGACATAAAGAGCGCAACCCAAACCGCACTCATATTAAAAACATCAGGTAGGCAAAAATAAAATAACTCCTAACCATCGTTGCTATTATCTTACACGTGTTGTAATCACAGACACAAAGGCAACTTAATAAGTTCAATAATAGTATTTACACTGCAAGACTTACCCTTACGAAAAATAAGTTTATTCAAGTGTACTATTAGTATAGGCTACTTCTTTTAAACTAAAAATAGGAAAGTATACTTTTAGTCTATTTTTATGTACTTCTTATAAATATACTTAAAATGACATTTAAGTATACTTGACTTATACTTAGAAAAAGTCTAAATATATTTAAGCTATACTTGTGCTCCGAGAATCCGTGTTTTCATTGTTATATGGTAGGGGCGCTAGTACACATCTTCTGTACAGAATTTCTGAAGTGAAGGAGAAACCAAAACAACAGATGCTTCCATGTGTTAAAACAGCATCAAAACTGTTTAACGTTATGGAATAAAATGTCGACCAATGAAGAGGTAATAATGACTGTCAAGCTTTGGGGTGTTGATCGATTCCATCTATGTTTTGATTATCATTCTGAATCCAATTCATAGTCTTTTTTCAGCTTTTTGTTCAAAATGTTGTTTATTTCTTTATTTTTTTATTTCTGAACCCACATACAAGTGTTTTTAAAAAAGAATGCATGAAACTAGAATAAAATGTTTTTGTTTACAAGCAGATACCCTGTTCTTTCTTTTGATGTTTTGTATGTTCAGCTATTCATATAACAAAATATTTACAAATTAATACCTAAATAGGGACATAGTAGTATACTTAAAGTATGATGTAAAGTTCACTTAAAGAAAACTTACGAGTGTACTTGCAGTATAAAACTACTAAACCACTTGAGGCCTGTTACTGTCGCTATCACGATAGTGATACAGTCCTTGGCTCCTGGGAAGGGTGGTTCTAATGGAACTTTTTCCCATACTTGAAATATAGTCATGTTGTGGCAATATTATATATAGTGTCAGCATTAAGTCCTGATGTGGACAGACCTCGATGTTGACGATTCTACAACGAACGCCTTCTGTTAGGATGAATTTCTAGTGCAGGGGTCATCAAACTTGATCCTGGAGGGCCGGTGTCCTGCAGAGTTTAGCTCCAACTTGCCTCAACACACCTGCCTGGAAGTTTCAAGTATACCTAGTAAGACCTTGATTAGCTGCTTCAGGTGTGTTTGATTAGGGTTGGAGCTAAACTCTGCAGAGACACCGGCCCTCCAGGACCGAACTTGGTGACCCCTGTTCCAGTGTATACATATTGAAGCAGATTGCAGAGTGTGGTGTACTTGGCTGCTTTAGTCCACCCACTGTCTGTCTCGTATCCCCAGCAAATCAAGGCTGGATGTCACAGTGCAGTTGTGGCAGTTCCTTTGTAGGCTGCTTCTTAAAGCTTCCAGCCATTCCAAGTGGAGGACCTATGGGGCCTGCCTGCTTTATGCAGATGCCCTTTTATGGGCTTGAAAATTTTTGTTGGTATAATTTTTTTTTTTTTTATTTGAATGAAACCAGTTAATTTAGATGTTACTATTTTTAGGTTACCACTTGTTGATATACGGTATACCTATGCAAATTATATTCTACTTTATTTACAGCTACTGATGCTACTGTGATAAAATTGTTTAAATACTGTATAAAATGGTGTCATAAAGAAATGTTTTATCGTTTAAACACTTTCAGAGGGTCTGGTTGCTGCTGGGCTAATAATGTTCATGATGTCCGTGAATGGATGCTTCGGAGTCTTGTTGACACAAGACAACGTTCAGACACTCACACTACAAACAGGTCGCCTGTTTCAGCAACAATACCAAACATAAGGTGTGTGCTTTTGAAAATGACTATTTTTCCCTGGACTCTATAGACTTTAGCCATAGCTGTCTGGAATGCTTGATTCTGAGTGTTCTAATGCAGTCAAAAATGTTTATGACCTCCAAAGTGTGCAGTATATTTCACCATTGTCTACAGCAACATATTGTAGCTATAGGTTGCTTCAACTATCAAGAAAATAATTGTGTCTTTGATGTTTCTCCAGGGTTCCTCAGAACTGTTTTCAGAATCTTCACCTGCTGGTCCATGATCCAGATGGGGATGATGTGAGATGCAAGTGCCCATCTTGCCATCAACACCCTAAAATACATCTTGAGGAGGTAACATTTTCTAATGATACACTCCCATAAAAAAAATCAGATGCAGATTAAAGAGGCAAATTAAATTTACATTGGCAATTTAAATAGACTATTAAATATTATGGATCACATAAATGTTGAATATAAAAATTATAAAAATGTTGAATATAAAAACATAAGCCTACTATTTCATTCATTAGTGAAAAGTATAGATAAAAACATATCCCTTTAAATAGTAACTCTTTTAGCCAGAATTTGTGTGTGCTGTGCATTTTTTGTGCTTGTTGGAGTAACACATTGTAAGTTTATTTACACATATTAAAGGGATAATTCACCCAAAAATGAAAATTCTGTCATCATTTACTCACCCTCAAGTAGTTTCAAACCTGCATGAATTTCTTTGCTCTGCCAAAAACAAAAGAAGATATTTTGAAGAAAGTCTGTAACCAGGCTGTTTTGGGGCACCATTGACTTCCATAGTAGGAAAAAAATACTATGGAAGTCAATGGTGCCCCAGAACTGCTCTGTTTCCCACATTCTTCAAAATATCTTCCTTTGTGTTCAGCAGAACAAAGACATTCATACAGGTTTGGAACTACTTGAGGGTGAGTAAATGATGACAGAATTTTCATTTTTGGGTGAACTATCCCTTTAACAGCAAATCAGAAAATGCTACCAGACCAGTGACCCATTTTGGTTCATTCGAGTATCATGACCGATCAGTTGAGAATCACTGACAAACGGTTAGTTCACCCAACAAATTCTTTGGAACACAAATTAAGATATTTTTGATTACAACCCAAATTCCGGAAATGTTGGGACGTTTTTAAAATTTGAATAAAATAAAAACTAAAAGAAATTCAAATCACATGAGCCAATATTTTATTCACAATAGAACACAGATAACATAGCAAATGTTTAAATTGAGAAATTTTAAAATTTTATGCACAAAATGAGCTCATTTCAAATTTGATGCCTGCTACAGGTCTCAAAATAGTTGGGACGGGGGCATGTTTACCATGGTGTAGCATCTCCTCTTCTTTTCAAAACAGTTTAAAGACATCTGGGCATCGAGGTTATGAGTTTCTGGAGTTTTGGTGTTGGAATTTGGTCCCATTCTTGCCTGATATAGGTTTCCAGCTGCTGAAGAGTTCGTGGTCATTTCATATTTCTTGTTTAATGATTCGCCAGATGTTCTCTATAGGTGAAAGATCTGGACTGCAGGCTGGCCAATTCAGCACCTGGACTCTTCTACTACGAAGCCATGCTGTTGTAATAGCTGCAGTATGTGGTTTTGCCTTGTCCTGCTGAAATACACATCGTCTGGAGGGGAGCATATGTTCCTCTAAAACCTTTATACACCTTTCAGCATTCATAGTGCCTTCCAAAACATGCAAGCTGCCCATACCATATGCACTTATGCACCCCATACCATCAGAGATGCTGGCTTTTGAATTGAACGCTGATAACACACTGGTAGGTCTCCCTCCTCTTTAGCCCGGAGGACACGGCATCCGTGATTTCCAACAAGAATGTCATATTTGGACTCGTCGGACCATAGAACACTTTTCCACTTTTAAACAGTCCCTTTTAAATGAGCCTTGGCCCACAGGACACAACGGCGCTTCTAGACCATGTTCACATATGGCTTCCTTTTTGCATGATAGAGCTTTAGTTGGCATCTGCAGATGGCACGGCGGATTGTGTTTACCGACAGTGGTTTCTGGAAGTATTCCTGGGCCCATTTAGTAATGTCAATGACAGAATCATGCTGATGAGTGATGCAGTGACGTCTGAGGGCCCGGAGACCACGGGCATCCAACAAAGGTCTTCGTCCTTGTCCCTTACACACAGAGATTTCTCCAGTTTCTCTGAATCTTTTGATGATGTTATGCACTGTAGATGATGAGATTTGCAAAGCCTTTGCAATTTGACGTTGAGGAATGTTGTTTTTAAAGTATTCCACAATCTTTTTACCCACTCTTTCACAGATTGGAGAGCCTCTGCCCATCTTTTTTTGAGACCTGTAGCAGGCATCAAATTTGAAATGAGCTCATTTAGTGGATAAAAGTGTAACATTTCTCAGTTTAAACATTTGTTATGTTCTCTATGTTCTATTGTGAATAAAATATTGGCTAATGTAATTTGAAAGTCTTTTAGTTTCCATTTTATTCAAATTTAAAAAACGTCCCAACATTTCCAGAATTTGGGTTGTAAATCCGAGAGCTCTCAGACCCCTGATGTCACATGGACTACTTTACCAATGTCCTTGCTATGTTTCTGGACCTGGGGACATTGCAGTTGTGTTGCTGTCTATGGAGGGCCTGAGAGCTCTCAGATTTAATCAAAAATATCTTAATTTGTGTTCCGAAGATGAATGAAGGTCTTGCAGGTTTGGAACGACATGAGGGTGGGTAATTAATGACATGATTTTCAGTTTTGGGCGAACTAACCCTTTAAATACTTTATGACTTAATTACTTAAATTACTTTTTTAGACAGTTTTAATTTTTTGACAGAAATGTAGAACATGTTGTCCATGAATAATCTTAATCTTTATCATTGACCCACATCAGGGAAATACAGTAACATTAAAACTGATACTGTTCAATATTTGTGTGGGGTGTGACTCACCGCGTGAACAACCATTGACAAACCTGCTTACAGTGTTTCCCATGTCTTTTAGTTTAGTTTATTTTCCATGTTAATTTTTCAATGCACACAATCTGTAATATTATATTTTTGCATCTAGGTCTCTTGCACCATGAGTAGCAATGACACACTGGATGTGGGACTGTATGTTTTTGAGTTCACACTGGAGGATTATCCTGCATCAAACATCACTGTGATGAATGGGAATGGGATCTCCTCTGTCAGAAACCCTTATAATAAGACAGTCAACGCTGACCCAACTCCACTCAGTCAATTGCCTCTGCAGTTTGTAGTTGAAAGTGAGTGAGAATCCTGTAGATCACTGGTTTCTTTTAAATTCTGTCCCCTATTGTCCACAACAATATTTGAAGGCCTGACACACTGTAGTTTCTGTAAATTAAGTATTAGGATTCCAGAAGTTTTAAGTACAGAACGTTTTTTTAAGATTCCCATGCACTCTTTTGAACCAATTAATTTACACTTCCAATAATTCAAGTAAAAAATATTGGCTTGAAAACTTGGCTTAACTAGAAATAATAATGATAATAATAATAATAAATAAAGCCCATGAAATTTCAAAATTATATTAATTTAGTTGCCTTTTCCAGGCACTTTTAAAATTAGGCTTCCTCATATATCCAACTTTTTCTGAGTCTGTGAATTAAAATAATAAATATATAGTAAAAATATCTGAATGTTTATTATGTACATATGTTTTTAAAGCATACTTTTAGCCTATACTTTGCCTACATAAAAAAAAAAAATTAAAGGTCTGTCATAATTTACTACCTTTCATGTTGTTCAAAAGCCATAGTTTTAGTCATGCTTTTAAAAAAATTATTTGTAGTAGAACACAAAAGACAATATTTTGAAAGAATAGAATGATATTCAGTGGGGTCTAGTATTGTTATGACTTTCACTGTATGGACGAAAACAATTCAAACATCTAACCCAGGCTCATTGGAATATCCTTCTGCAACCATTTGTACCCACAGGCATGCTTCTTCATGACACTGTCATGCTTAATAAACCCGCATCTGCAATGGAAGAAAATTATAGCTTATAGCCCGTCTTGTGGATATGTCATCTGAAAAAGTGCAGAAAATATACCCGAAACAAAGTATTTCAGGTTCTGCAGAAATGTAGGCAGAGTCATGAATTTCCAAAGAGACAAACCTCTTTTGCATTCCGCTGAAAAAACATCATATGCCTTTTGAAAAAATCATATGCCTTTTGAACAACATGAGATGATACATAATATAAAATAATGTTTCCCCATTGAAAGAAATTCATAATTAGCCATATAATGTGATGAAATACAACTAATAGACCCAGTGTCAAAGTTGCTGTCAAAGACTATAGTGTATGAATAAGTTTTTGGTAGTTGTTTTCATGTATTGTGTAGCTCCAACTCACCACAGTTCTGTGCATTTACAACATTCTATCCTGTTTCCACTGTTTTGTAGTCCAAACCCCAGTCCACAGTTGTGCACCAGGGGTGAACAGGACAAGTTTACTGACGCCAACTCCCTTACACGGAGATGTTCAATACGCAGCTGTGGGACGTGTTCACACTATCACCCTCCGTGCCCAGAGCTTGGGCAACAGGTCTGAAATATGCATTGTTCAAAACTAAACTAATGTAGGCACACTATTATAGAACAGAGGGCAACTCGTTATCATAAACAGGTGGCTTTTCTATAAATTCAGGAGGTCTATCAGATGCAGGCCCAGTTCTGTGGGTTTCAACAAAAGCAACTTCACTTGAAAATGTAATAATAGCATGACAAAATGGATTTGGCAAACGTTCCAGTGCGTATTTGTGTTTGCACTCTAGAGAGCATCAAAGGCTTCAATTTACTAGTTTTTGCCAATCATAGACATGTCTGTTGATTTCTTGAATGCAATGGACAATCAGAGGTGTTTAAATTAGTCAGAATCCACTTAATAGCACTCAAAACACCAGAACACCAAAGAATGCAGCATAAGCATATATAATCCATTCAAAATTCAAATACAAAATGTAGTTTCATGCTGCTAAGATTACCAACGGCCATGTACATGCTGCAAAGTTACAGAAGCGACATCCACATTTAAATACAGGATTTACTTTTGAAATGACGAACAATGATAACCATATCAATGGACAGGACAACATTATATGTCAAAATAGATGTACATTAAGCAATTGTTACGTGAACGTTCTGGAAATGAAGAGAAGGATTCAATTGCGGATGAACAACTGGTTTATTTAGCAGAATGAGAAAGTAACTGTTGGAATCAGAGCTCGTGCACAGCGTGGATGGAAGACGGGCGCAGGGACGCAATGGGCAGCAAGGTCCAGTCTTAAGGTCCACCGAAGCCAGCGTAGAGACCAGGAAACTCCAGAAACAGATCAGGGATGAGGACAGGAACACAGAGAAACTCTGACGATCTGACAAGGAGAGTAGCGTTAGCAGATCTTAAATAGCCCCCAGTAATGAGTCCCAGCTGGCGCTGATCAGCCCGTAGCTCAGACACACCCACTCACGCAACACACCACACAGACAAGCATGAATGAGACAGTGACTCCAGCAACCGTGACAGCAATGTAATACAGACTAACAGTGTTGGGCACGTTACTTTAAAAAAGTAATTAGTTATAGTTACTAGTTACTTCTCACAAATAGTAACTGAGTTAGTAACTGAGTTACATCATTATAAAAGTAACTAATTACCTGGGAAAGTAACTATTGCGTTACTTCTTTTTTTTTTTTAAATCAAATGTCAAATAACTTGGATGCCCCAATATTAAATATGTTAAATGAATGAAATGGACACTAAATAGAATAAATTATTATTATAAAACATTGTACATTAATCTACACTATTTATCTACTGACACTTAGCATCAGTTAGTCAATCATTATAATATGATATTATGATAATTTAGCATTATATGATAGATCTTTAGTAATTAGAATAACCATGTATGAAGAATATTTGTCATGTTGACTGAACTTAGGACTGGTGGTGGTGCTTAAGATATTGTTTGTCATTTAGTGTTTCTATAAAAAAAGGGGGGGGGGGGGCAGGGCCGGCGCCACGGGGGGGGCGTGAGGGGGCGTCGCCCCCTCACTCGGACTATCCCGCCCCCTCACTCAAGATGAGTGTGAAAATAGATTTTATTTATGAAATATAATGGTTTATTTAAAAAACACAGTTGCCAAACGAATAGGCTTTCTAGCATTAATATGATAGCAAACATCTATATATAGCAAACAGGACAGTCTGTTTCACAAAGTCGCATTTTAATTACATCTGACAAACAAACTTCCCCCGCAAGCGGTTCAGCTAAATGCAGGCATTATGCAGCACTACTGACTAAGCTAAAAGTATGATGAAATATTTTGTTAATGTTTAATAGAGGGCTAGATTATCGTAGTTAATTGATTATTTTGCTGTATTGTTTGATGCTGTTCAGTTTGTTAAACTTAAAATGATGCATCTGTTAAATGGGCCGCAATGAATGTGTTATGTCAGGGAATCGGTCGCAATAAGCTTGTGTTTCATTGTAAAACAGACACAATTGAGTATTTCTGGTGGTTGTGGTGGTGTACCGCCGCTCCCTATAAGCAGAGTACGCAGTTTGCATAGGGCATAATTTTTTTTAAAATTAAATTCGTTCTATATTAATATATACATAAATAAAAATATAAACATGAACAGATAGCCTATATATAATGATAAAAAATGAACGCAGTAGCGAAGCTAAGCACATGTGACGCGCCCTTCCCGCCTCTGCGCTCGCGCCCGCCCTCAGGTCATATTTGCGGCTGAATGCAAATGATCATAAATGATCGAAAACTATGCCCGGGAAAAGACATCAGCCCAGGGCCCAGAAAGGAAAAAGGAAAAAGAAAAAAGCCCAAGATGAAGCCCGTGCATCATTTTCATGTACGTTCATAATCCTGTGAAACTTTTTTGGCTGTTGACGTTAGGCTAATAATGTCTAATAATTTCACCATCAGCATCTGCCTTAATATTCTCTTTGAGTTTCCATGTTCTTGTAGCCATGGTAACCACAAATTAACCGTGTTATAATAATAATTTGCAAATAAGTATTGAGATTTTTTTTTTTTGTGGTTATAAAAACAGACCTAAGCGAACAATAGCCTTTAAAATGACTTATACAACATTATATAAAACAATGAGGCAATAATGATCGGTTAATTACTTATAATCATATTGCATAACTGTTAAAATACATAAAGTAATAAAAAATATACAATTTATGTACATTAGGCTACATATTATTACAAATGCCTGCAAAGGGCACCAAAGGCTGGTAATTGCTGCTGTTACACAGGACGATCAAGTCCTTTAATATCGACCAAATATTTAATTAAAATATCCACTTAATCTTTTATTTTTGGCCACCTTTTTGCAATAGAAATGCTACAGCCTCTATAATTTCTTCAAGAAAAACATGTGAACATCACAACCCTTACAAAAATTAACCATGGTTTTATCATAGTAAAGCTGCTTCATTTTCTTTTGTGTGATTTCTGAATGCTTTGGACTATAAAATCGATCTGACAGCTGTATTAATAAAATCATAGCCATAGGTGGTAACTGTAATTGAAATTTGTAAATAATTCAATTTAATTACAATTTATTTATTTATTTATTTTTATATTTTATTAAAGGTCTATTTTGACCCCTATAGTTTTTTTTTTTTTTACTTCCATAATATTTCCTGGATGTCAGATTTTCGAATTTGATGCGATTTTGTTTTATTATACTCTGCCATCTGTATTTGCTAAGTAGGCTACCTTTTAGTAGGGTCATTCACTCGGAACACATTTTTCATTCCACTGCGGTACTTTTCCATTGTATTTCAAAGTAAATGCGCTACGGATGTCTTTGAATTTGAATGCTGCGCTCTCGTCTTTTATAGCAGCTTCTCCGCGCATAATATATCATTATAAAACACAGCACTGAAAAAAAACAAAAAACCTCTTCCACTGACCTGTCTCGCGACCAAAACACTATCTGTGTGTGAACCCAGTATTCTAATAGTTGTAGTAGTAGCGCGGGCAGGCTTGTTTACGGTCCGACAAATACGTGAATGGGCCACATATGTTTTTATTTATTTTTACTTTGCGCTACGTCATCGCCCCCTTTCATTACCTCAGTCGCCCCCTCATCAGTGCTGCGCTGACGCCGGCTCTGGGGGGGGGGGATGATACGATAACAAAACTACAACGAATTATACCACTAATAACAATATAAAACGCTCTAAGGTTAAAGGAGCTGATGGTTCATGAATAATAATCACGTTGTATGGGTTAACTCGAATTGATTCGCTGAAATCAAAACAGGGATGATAATAGGTGAGCGCCGGCCAATGAGATTGCCGTTTGTGCAGTAGCTCCGCCCACTAGCGGAGTTCTTAAAAGCTGAAGAATTCCAAAGGAACTCCGTTATTTTGACAGGAAAATACAACAAAGAATATCGTTTACATGTAGCGCGTCAATTCGGCATGTTATGAAAGACTCTCTCCCTCTGTATCTTTCTCTGCGCGCACGTGCTGTGTGTGTGTGTGTGTGTGTGTGTGTGTGAGAGAGACAAAGCTACGGCGAGTCGTGCGCTTCACACTAGAGTTTATGGTACGTCAAATACAGCTACACTGCTCATCCATTCAGATGAACTGAAAAATAAAATGATAATAATATTATAATAAATTATAGTAACGCCGCATTTTATTGCCAGTAACAGTAACGGCGTTGTAATGGGGGAAACAGTAATTAGTTTGATTACTCGTTACTGAAAACAATAACGCCGTTAGTAACACCGTTTATTTATAACGCCGTTATTCCCATCACTGCAGACTAATATATTAAAATACAAATATTCTGATATAAATATATATATATATATATAAATGTAAAAGTAATAACTTAAATCTTGTAATCTTGTACTGCTAGATAAAGCTGTTGAAATGCTCATTGTAACTAGATAATGTTGTCTGACTTGCACACTTGGTCATTTTAGTTTGAACCAACAGGTTTGCATGTTCCAGTTACTTAGTAAATGTTATCTAACCTCTCTGTCACTCTTGTGTAGTAACTTGGATTTCCAGGTCAGTGGACCATGGAATATGTCAACAATCTTGAGAAATGCAAGTCAAGGAGTTACTGAGGCAACTCTAACCTGGACACCACAAGAATCCGACCTGCATCATCATGTACCTGTGTGTTTTGCTGCAGAGACACTTCAGAGGTAAAATGAGGTCTGTCCTTAAGCTTATTTGGAATTCATGATATGAATTCTTACATTACCTGTCATTTGTCTTTTTCTCCCTAATTAGTCAGTCAGAGATGAGGTGCATTGTGATCATTGTGGCAAAATCAAGAGTTCTCTCAGGTAAAAAATAAATAAAAAAGGTTTCTTTGACAGTTGCTCATTTTCACAGTTTCTGTCATTTATTTTGTATTGTTTTATATGTAGTTCAGTCATGAAACTATAGATCTAGGTCATTTACATGCAATTTGCTAGCCATCTCATTATTTAATACATGGGACAAGCTGAATGGCCTATGATTGTTCCTCTGAAACCCTCCACCTCCCCAGCACCACCTGTCTAGGTCTGCTACTAGGTGTGTTTATGCCTACCAGCAGCATATCTTACAGCTTGTCTGTTTATCTATTAGTAGTAGCAAATCCATACTTGCTCTACAGCAGCATTCAGAGAACTAGCCCACCAAGACCAAGTACATTAACAATATCATATTCATTAACATGCAAGCTGTTAAAATAAATGTTGCCAGTTTTTTCAAGGAGATTATTCCCCAATTAATCCCCACTCCAATGTTTCTGATTTGGATTATTCTTCTTGTTTGTACATTGATAACACCTTGCTATTTTTATTGTTGTTATCATATTTTATTAAGATTAATCAATAAATGAATCACATCTCTCAAGGTGAAGCAGAGGTCTTCTGTGAGAATAACAGTATCAGCATTGCAGTAAGCAAAGCCTCCATGAAGAGCATTGATCAAAACTGGCTCCAACTGAGAGATCCCACCTGTTCTCTAACTTCCAATGACACCCATATCCTAGGCACCATGTCCCTCAACACCTGTGGTACCACAATGGAGGTACAAAAACCGATGTCTTTGTTCTCCAATCTAAAAACAATATTTGCTAGTACCCAGTCAGCCGCATAATATTATATATATCTGTTTTCTGTTTCTGCCTGATCTTTTTACACACTTGCTGCTTCAACACCAATCAGGACTCAGGAGACTTCTTGGTCTTCAAAAACGAGATCAATTCTTTTGAGAACCCTAATGAAGTGATCACCAGACGCGGTCAAGTTAAAATAGGCTTCTCCTGCCAATACCCCAAAGTGGCCAGTGTTTCTAACCACTACATCAACAAGAAGTCTGACTACATCTTCACTGAATCCAGCTTTGGAACTTTTAGTTACTTGTTTGATATTTTTACTAACAATAACTTTAGCAGTCGGGTAGATCTGTATCCACTGGAGATAAATTTGATGGATATGCTCTACATGGGTATTGCAGCTCATTCTGCTCTTCCTGAGGTCCGGCTCTTTGTGGAGTCTTGCAGGGCCACTCCAGAAGACAACCCATACAGTGCCCTATTTTATGATATCATCAAAGAAGGGTGAGACTACTAAAACCTTATATATCTTCTATATCTGTTCCACATCAATCATATTATGTGGAAAAAAAGATTTTGCCTATATCTGTAGCATTGCACTGGATAGCTCCGCCCACAGTGAAACCTCATACGTGCAAATTCCACATACATTACCAGTCAACAGTCTGGAATAATGAATATTTTTTAGGTTGTTGAAAAGTCCAACGCATATTATGGTGACTTTCTTCCTATTAAATAATTATAATATATTCATTACTCAATGTTACTGTAAATAACATTGCATGCATAACACGCACACACGCACGTATGCACACACACACACAAACACATCTATCTATCTATCTATCTATCTATCTATCTATCGAACCTTTTCATTGCCATTAAAGTGACATTACTGAACCTAAACATACTGTAGGAGCCTGATAAAAAAATTCATTTTAGAAGAAAATTCCAAATGGCACTTACAGGCTTTTGCATCTAAACTCTTCATACTGTATATATATACGAAGAGTTCATTTTCAAAAACAGAGAACTCCATTTTTATTATATTTCATAAATATTTTTTTTTAATTGTGCATTCCAAGTAAAATCAATCAAACTGCAGTTGGGTTATTTTGATTAAATAATAACTAAAAAAAGTACAGATAACTTACAAAATTAAAGTTCATTGAAAGTATGTTTTTTATATACAGTATATTAAAAATCTGTTTTATTTTATTTTTAATTTTTTTGAAAAGCAGATAACTCCAACAGTAATTTTTTGGCAAAAGCAGATAACTCCACATTTCATGTTTCAGAGTTAAACAAAAACACTTGTTTAATCTTTTAAATCTCCTCAGCTGACAATGTAGATGCCTGACAAACTTTGTTGTTATGATTACACGTAGTATAGCATTCACATTTCTGGGCTCATCTGCATGTCTGTAAATAATATACATTATTAATAATGTGTTTACTGAGTTTGGTATTTTTAAAACACTGTTTTAATGCATTACGCCACGTTAAGCATTTTTCACATTAAGCGTTTTAGACGGTCCCATACAGGGAGCTTTTCCCTCACCACTGTCACATTCTGCTTTAGCAAGGCTCTATGAAAAAGTTTCTGCTTTTATTTTGCGCTTACGTCCCGAAGTAGATATTACGGGTTCATGAAGTTCGTCGAAATGATCCATTCTCCATCCGCTTGTCAGCTTCTGCTGTAAAATGTGAATTCACAGCGGACAATACTGGCTTTTGTGACAAAACGTTCTTATGGTTCAGAAGTTGCTACATGTAAGAAATAATTGAAGACAGGCCGTTGAATTCTCAGAAAATAATGCACACCCGAGGTGGTGATGCAGCCACGACGCGAACGGAGTGGCCGTTACACCTCGGTTGCTAATTCCAAAACGTCATTTTAAACCTAGTAACGGAGGCTTGAGCTGTTTATAGTAGACTAATGCAGTTATTAACTAAGTTATGAGAGCGATAGAGAGATTACCTCTGTGAGTCTGTGCCTCTCTCAAAAGTGTTCGGGAGCAATGTCTCTAGTTATAGTGAAACTTTATGTTTATTTTCTTCACGAACAGCACTGTTGTTGTTACCTCGCTTGTGAGAAGTCATGTACAAACGGTCATGTTTGTGTACCCTATATATGTACAGTGCATACAGAAAGTATTCAGACCCCCTTCACTTTTTTTCAATTTTGTTATGTTGCAGCCTGATACTACAATTGTTTAAATTAATTTTTAATGTACCTCATAATGACAAAGTGAAAACAGAATTTTAGAAATTTTAACAGCCTCGAGTCTTTTTGGGTATGTCGGAACAAACTTTGCACACCTGGATTGGGGGATTTTATGCCATTCTTCTTTGCAAATCCTCTCAAGCTCTGTCAGGTTGGATGGGGACCGTCGGTGGACAGCCATTTTCAGGTCTCTCCAGAGATTTTCAGTAGGGTTCAAGTCAGGGCTCTGGATGGGCCACTCTAGGACATTCACAGAGTTGTCCCTAAGCCACTCCTGTGTTGCCTTGGCTGTGTGCTTAGGGTCATTGTCATGTTGGAAGGTGAACCTTTGGCCCAGTCTGAGCGCTGTGAAACAGGTTTTCATTGTGGATATCTCTATACTTTGCTCCATTCAGCTTTCCCTCAACCCTGACCAGTCTCCCTGTCCCTGCTGCTGAAAAACAGCCCCACAGCATGAGGCTGCTACAGCACACTTTTTGGGATGGTACTCTGCAGGTGATGAGAAGAGCTTGGTTCCTTCAAACACGATGCTTAGAATTGAAGTTCATCAGACCAGAGAATCTTGTTTCTCAGAGTCTGAGGGTCCTTTAGGTGCTGTTTTGCAAACTCCAAGTGTGTTTTCATGTGTCTTCGCTGAGGAGATGGTTGAGTTTGGACACACCGCCATAAAGCCCAGAGCGGTGGAGTGTTGCAGTGATGTTTGTCCTTCTGTAGGCTTCTCCCATCTGCATATATGATCATGGAGCTCAACTAGAGTGACCATCAGGTTCTTGGACACCAGTCTAGTCAAGGCCCTTCTCCATCAATTGCTCAGTTTGGCTGGGCGACCAGCTCTTGGAAGAGTCCTGGTTGTGCAAATCTTCTTCCATTTGAGAATTATGGAAGCCACTATGCTTTTGGAAACCTTCAGTGCATTTTTTTATAGCCTTCCTCGGATCTGTGCCTCGATACAATCCTGTCTCTGAGCTCTGCAGGCAGTTCATTTGACCTCATGGCTTGGTTTTCGTTCTGAAATGCATTGTCAGCTGTGAGGCCTTTTATAGGTTTTTATAGAGTATAGAGTATTTTATAGGTATAGCTTTTATAGAGAGGTGTGTGCCTTTCCAAATCATGTCCAATCAATTTAATTTACCACAGATGGACATCTCAGCAATGATCAAGAGAAATGGGAGGAATATTTATTTACAGTAAATGTGATATTTCAGCTTTTTTTTCTTTTTAATAAATTTACAGACATTTTTAAAATTCTGTTTTCACTTTGTCATTATGAGGTACAGAGTGTAGATTAATGAGAAAAAAAATGAATTTAAATAATTGTAGTATCAGGCTGCAACATAGCAAAATTGAAAAACGTGAAGGGGGTCTGAAAACTTTCTGAATGCACTATATATAATTCAATTCAATTCAATTCAAGTTTATTTGTATAGCGCTTTTTACGATACAATCGATAAAATCACTATATATAATGTGCAGTAACTTTAATTACATTATTTGCATTTCTCATAAAAGATGCAAATAAATTACAAGAAAAGCAACAATGGGACAATGACGTTAAAAAATACTTTATAGAATGTTCTCTCCTTCTTTCCACTGACTTTGTGTTGAAAGACAAAAGATCAGTCACATGATTGTGGAATTTTCAGGACTGTCAAGTTTCTCAGATCATTTACTGTAATCTACAGTTTAAGATTTTCAAACACAGATTTCTGCATAGATTATACAGTACACTTTCATGATAAGACATATGAATAACTTGTTCATGTAATCTCTGTGTATCACTTTTTTGAATATTCAAAATGTATATATTGTTTTGCATTTTCACAAAATAGTTTGGAATAAATTATTGAGGGTAACTGAAAACTGAAGTCATGTGTTCAATGTGTACTTACAGGTGTATTATGGATGATACAGTTGAGGTTTATCAAAGTGATTCAAGAACGTATGACTTTGGGATCCAGGCTTTCAAGTTCACAGGTGGCTACAATGAGGTATTACAGAATCACATAGTAATGCTAAATTAAATGCTGTTGAGCTGGAACATTTAACTGCAATGCACTCAAATTCTGTTGACAGGTGTTCATTACCTGCTCTGTCATTCTGTGCGTGGAAGGAAGTTCAAACTCAAGATGTGCCCAAGGCTGCCTACAAGAACACACACGCAAACGCAGACGAGATGTGAGCAAAGAAACTGCCAGGCATTACATCATGCAGGGTCCCTTCCGTGTAGCGAGACAAACTCAGCATTCTGCAGCAGGTATGTTAGTAACGTCTAAAAAAATTAAATGATTCTGCATCATGATTTTTCTTATAATCACATGTTTCTTTAGCTTCAGAAAATGGTGGTTCACTCCATATCAGCGCAGGCACCGGGGTCTTTGCAGGACTCTTCATAGTCTCCATTGTGGTGCTGGTGGGACTGTTGTTGTATAATGCCAAAAAAACAAGAGCACCTGACCGCATGTATCTGATGTCCAACTTCTGATTTTTTTTTTTCATTATAGATAGTTAAATACATTTTTAATTTTCTTATTATGAATCCTATCTGTTCATCTTATTAAATTTGATTTTGTTGGTAAAATCTGCGTTACATTACGATAGAGATTGTACATTTCCTAAAGTTGCACATACATCAAGTGCTTATGTTTTAGAAACTGTCATTGATTTTGTGTGTAATCAGATTCTGTCCAAAGGTAAAGACATGTACAGGTGATTTACATGAGCAAATTAATAGTTTAGAACAATAAATAGCAGATTAGCTGCATACTTACCTTTGAATATTACCTAGTATTATTAGCATTATATTGTCTTTTTTTCTTTTCCACCCTTTTTCTCTTCACTTACACAAGGTTAAACATTGATGAGGGATCATCTAATAACTTGGTGTTTAAATAATCATGGTGCCTGTGAGGTGGTGCATATGTATGTATATGTATGTACATAGACTGTCACAAACAACTGTTACCTCAGTGAAAATTGTACTCTATCAAAAGTAAAAGAATAAAGTAAAATGAAAAGTAAAAAAGTACACTCTGTTACAAATAGAATTATATCAACAACAATTTCATGGAGTCAGATTCACTTTTGCCAATAATTATGGTGACCCCGACGTGATCTTATATTTTTGTAATTCTGACCTAAATCCACCTAATATAAATACAAATGTGTTTTTATGCCATCATTCCCTGCTAATACTGCTGTCTGTTCTGAGTTTGGTCAATTTTTGCTTCAATGGTTTCATTAGGCAACTTAAATAAAGTCTCTTTGTTGATTTCAATCTCTCTTTAAAGTTTGTATGAGGCACCAGCAGTACTTGATGAGTAATTTACCCCAAAAGCAAAAACACCTAAATCTATAATGAAGATGCACCAGGCTCTGCATCAACCTAACCACTTCTGTTTGAGGTATTATTTGATATACTTTAAGTCTGTAATGAAATGAACGAACAAACAAATGAATGAATGAATAACAAACAAACAATTCATTTTCCAATTTGGTTCAAAAAATGTTCTTCATCAGAATATTGGCCAGTCTGCATGTTGAATCTTATCAGTTTTTCATTATTTCGTTAGGGTTACACTGTCAAATTCAGTAGTTGCTCCATAAGATTCAAGATTCAAGATTTTTATATGTCACATACACAATTATACAGAGTATAACCAGCAGTGAAATGTTAGTCAGGTCCGCTCCATGGTCAGTGCAATTATATGGAATACAAACACAAAGAATTTACATAAATATAAAAAAAATGAATGAAGTAGAGAATAAAAAATAAAAAGAATAAAATATAAAATAAAACGTGCAAAAAAAAGAAGTGTGCAGGACAGTATACTGTAGACTTAATAAATAATGATATAAGAAGGAATGTGCAAGAAGATGTGCTAACAGGTTGTACAGGGTATTTACATACGAATACGAATGGTAGAAAAATTATTAATAACTTACTGATTATTAGTGATTATTAAATGGAGTCATGTTGATGTTATGCGACCGAGTTTGAGTTTAGGAGCCTGATGGCCTGGGGGAAGAAGCTCCTTCTAAGTCTCTCAGTTTTTGCCATCAGGCTACAGAAGCGCTTACCAGATGGTAGCAAAATGAAGAGACGGTTACCAGGGTGATTTGAGTCCTTGATGATTTTGACAGATCTGCTTCTGCAGCGTTTGAGGTAGATGTCCTGCAGGGAGCAGACCCTGAGATACGCTCAGCTAAGCGCACAACTCTCTGCAGGGATTTACAGTCCTGATTGGAGCTGTTTCCATACCACACTGAGATGCACTGAGTCAATACACTTTCTATGGTCCCTGAATAGAAAGTTTTCAGGATTGCTGGTGAGACCCTGAATTTCCTCAGCTGTCGCAGATGGTACAGTCTTCGCCTGGCTTTCTTAACCTGTGTTTGACATTCAGGGTAATGGAGTTTGAGATGAACTGGCCAACTTTCATCACTTGAGGTCTGCCGGTGAGGAAGTCTTGAATCCAGTCACAGAGTGAAGAGTTTAGGCCGAGGTCTGTGAGTTTAGAAGCTAGCTTGATGGGGACTATAGTATTGAAAGCTGAGCTATAGTCAATGAATAGCAGCCTTACATAGTTCCCATTGTTGCTGTCAATGTGTGTGAGGGAGGAGTGGAGGACGTGGGAGATGGCATCCAGTGTTGGGGAGTAACATGTAATGGAATTACGTAATTTAATTACAAAATAAAAGTAACTGTAATCAGTTACAGTTACTGAGAAAAAAAAATGAATTAAATTACAGTTACTTATGAAAATGTTAAGGATTACAATGGGGGTTACATCTGATTTTTTTCACACAAACTCCCACATACAGATTTAATTGATTTCTTTCATAAATTGCAGTGACTGCTCCAAAATATGAAACACCAATGTTTCAGGAGTTTAGAACATGCTTATTCGATAACTCTTTTATTCCCTATATGGGTTTATGTATAGCTATACTTCATTTTTTAAAGATTAACTGTTTTTTTTCCAAGACATTGTTAGATTCCAGTGTTTCCTGTCATAGCTATGCAAAGATTTGATTTCAAAAACAGTATCATAGCTAATAAAATACTTCTTGTTATGATTTTAAATATGTATTTAACCTCAGAATGATCTCAAAGTAAGTCTGATTTTTGCACTGTGGCTGTGCTTCAGAGGGGACATTGATCTTCCACAAGTTGGTATGTTTCTTTAGGGTCTTCATGAAAGGTCTGCAACATACATTGGTTAAAATTCCTCAGTGTTTGTGTAAAACAACACCCTTTTTACCTTGCTCTGTTCACAGCGACTCATTTTGGGGCATGCCCCTTTAAATGCTAATGAGCTCTGCTCACCCGCCCCTTTCTTCCGTGGAAGAGCAAAGGTGATTTGCAAACAATCATAAAGAATATAAAGTGTCAGACTTACTTCTTCTGGAGGTGCAGCTGGATCACAAACAATGGATACTGATCTATCCTTGAGTTTTAACTTTTTAACAAAACCTGCCTTGAATTGTCCCTCGTTCAGAAAGCAGTGTGGAGTAAAATTATTTGTGCAGACATAAACAAATTTAGGTGTATTCGGTGGCGCATTACCATCAAAACAAAACTAATGCACTGCTTCCTCAGTGGCTCTGATGTCAGGAAAAAAATCAGATTTTTATGTTCTTCTACATCACAAAACTACAAAACACCTGCATTGCTTACAAGACATTGTCGCTACAGCTGTTCGAGTGTGGAGAAAATTATGGACTTCGTACAACTGGCTGAGGGTGAAAATATGCTAATATTGGATAGTACTTCAGCGGTTGGGGGTGGGGCCTGAGCAACATGACATCATACTGCTCAGAAAATCTAAAAACGGCTTGATAATTGAGACTGTTTAGGATTTTGGGGGATTAAAAAAGGAGAGTGAATGGATTTTTATCATTGTAGGGTGGTTGTGTCCACATACTGCTAAGATACATTTATATGCAAACACCATGTAAAAGTGAATTTTGCATCCAATGTCTACTTTAAAATTGAAATATAATCTTAATTCAAGTGATGAAGGAGTTCAAAAGTCTGACAGTAATCAGTGTTGAGTACTACTGTTTACCCAGGTTTACCCTGCCTGCTTCACATGTTTGAAAATGATTAACAGTTGAAAACATTAGAAATTTAGAAAAGTAATCAAAAAGTAATCAAATGTAATCAGTTACATTACTTGAATAAAGTAATTGAAAAGTTACACTACTTATTACATTTAAAGTAGGGTAACTTGTAATCTGTAACTTATTACATTTCCAAAGAAACCTTCCCAACACTGATGGCATCATCAGTAGATCTATTGGGGCGATAGGCAAACTGAAGAGGGTCCAAAGTAACAGGGATGGAGGAGCAAATGTGGCTCTTTACAAGTCTCTCAAAAACCTTCATGACTGTTGATGTGAGGGCAACTGGACGATAGTCATTCAGACAAGAGGGTTTATTGTTCTTAGGCACAGGGATGATGACAGATTTTTTAAAGGAGGTGGGAATCACAGAGGTAGCAAGGGACTCATTGAAGATAGAAGTAAACAAACCAGCAAGCTGATCAGCGCAGGACCTCAGAACACGGCCAGTAATCCCGTCAGGTCTGGCCGCTTTCCTGATGTTCACACGCTTTAGGGCCCTCCGTATCTCATCCTCCGACACGGTGATCACATGATTATCGCTTCTCTGCCTGCTGCTTCCTGACGCGCTGATCGGCAGAGTCACGCAGCCACCATTGCATTCAAAGCGGCTGTAGAAGGTGTTTAACTCGTCGGCCAGCAACGGATCTGCTCTCACCTCTGCGGAGGATTTATTTCCAAAGGCACAGATGGTCCTCAGTCCCTGCCACATGCGTCGAGAGTCATTGAGCTGAAAATGAGACTCAATTCTCTCCCTGTATCGGAGTTTGGCGGCTCTTACTGCACGTCGGAGAGCATAACACGATGCTTTGTACTCGCTCATATTTCCAGTCAAATGAGCCTCGTTGTATGCGGCAGTGCGTTTGTTAACCGCAGCACGGATTGTTCTGTCCACCCATTGTTTCTGATTTGGGAAGGTCCTTACAGTTATTGTTTCTGTAGCTTGCTCGGTTAGCGTGTTTACAAAGCTTAATGCTACATCCGTGAACTCGCTGAAATCAGATGATCTCGCCCGGAACATGTCCCAGTCATCAAGAGCCGTCTGTAGCATAGCTTCTGAGTGGGAGGACCAGTGCGTCACTGCTCTCTTCACCGGGGGTTCCTGAGCGAGCCTTTGTTTATATTCCGGTGTGAGGAAAATGGCAGCATGGTCCGATTTGCCAAAAGCCGGTAGTGAGCGGGCTTTGTAGGTATTCTTAAACTGAGAGTAGCAATGATCCAGTGTATTTGGTCCTCTAGTTGGATAGGATACATGTTGATGAAAGTTCGGCATGACCTGCCTGCGACTATAAGACATATAAATAGCACTATAATATCACACAATTTAACAAAAGTACATCTATTGTGGCCTAAAATTGTCAATCATTATGTGAAAAGATTATATTATCATATGTAGACAATGGAGATCAATGTTTGACAAATTGTTTAGAACGGCACAATAACTATCACAGGACATTCATTTCAGCTGCTGAAGACATCTGAAAAAGAAAGGAGGGGAAAAAAAGGCAAAAATGTTGAAGGAATGAAGTAAAAGTGGTTTTATCAGAATTCTCCAGGAACAACATCATACTGCACTGTATATATGACATAAGCATCCAGCTAAATAAGTTTTTAATAGCTTGACATGAAAATAAAATGTTTTGTTGAAACTTCCTTCTGAAAAATCAGTCATGCCATCAGTCTCTTTTTGTTCTCATATCATGACACAAGTGAGATTTACTGTACTATTAAGTCCTTACACATGTGCTGTACACATTTTCTTGCTACTGTACTACTTTATTGTTTTTCTGAAATCTATTTAATTCCTTTCTACTTACTAGTCAATGTCAGAGTTTATTTATATAGCACCTGTTTACAGCCACAGCAGACCAATCATCCAAAGCATCATAAAACATAACATAAATAAAAATAAATAAATAAATAAAACAGAATAAAATAAACAGACATCATTCCTGAAATACATGACCAACAAATTACTGATTATTAAAAGCAAGTGAAAAAAAAAATGTTTTTTTTTGGTAGCAAAATTGCTAGAAAAGGTGCAGATCTAATCTGAAATGACATACTATTGCATAGTTTAGAACCCGCAATAGCAAAGGCACAATGGCCTCTTTGTTTTAGTCAGAACCGTGGAGTGGAATAGATAAAAAGTATTTTACAATAAATTTACAATGTAAGAAAAATTGACAATTTATGATATATAATCTTACATTTTTTTTTGGAGACTACTGTCTGAGAACAATGGAGAATAGCATCATAGCATTTATGAGAATGGAAAATCTTCCTGGAGTATGAATGTAATGAGGGTGAGGCTGAGTTAGAATCCATTTGCAGAAGTTTAATGAGGAAACAGTTCAACAATCCAAATCGTGAGGCAGAAATCAGTATCGTGGTCACAAGCAAAGAAGTCAAAATCACAGTAATCAGTCCAACTAGCAAACAAACAAGAGGGTAATCCAAAAGGCAAAAATCCAGAGAACCAGGCAATAAATCATACACATAGCAAACAAAACATTTCAATGGAAACGCTCGGTAAGGCAGTGGAACTGGCAATACTTCGCAAAGGCCTGTTTGGCCTGGTCATGCTTAAATGGCTGCCAAACAGGAAGTGATCACAGAAGCAGCAGAGGGAGTGGTACCAGTCAGTACTCGGGCGAGGGCTCCCTCTGCTGGCGTGGCGTTACAGAATCCCCCCCCAGGAGCGCCTCCTGGCGCTCAACGAGGACGTCCCCGTTGGTCGTGGTGCTGGACGATCGGGTCTGGCTCGATGAAAGTCTTCGATGAGTGAAGGATCCAGGATGTCGGGGGCAGCTACCCATGATTTCTCCTCAGGTCCATAGCATTCCCAGTCCACCAGATATTGGAGCTGACCCCCTCGACGCCTTGAGTCCAGCAACTCGTTCACCTTGTATGCTGATGATCCATCTATACCCAGCGGTGGCGGTGGCTCTTGGTTCTCAGCATTGGGGTCAGCATCCGGGTGGACCGGTTTGAGGAGCGAGACATGGAAGGAGGGAGAGATCCGGTAATTAGTAGGAAGCTCAAGTTGGTACATGACCTCATTAATCTGTTTAATTATTTTAAATGGGCCAACATACCTGGGGCTGAGCTTCCGGCTCGATAGCCGCATCTTGAGGTCCCTCGTAGAAAGCCAGACCCGTTGTCCTGGTTGGTAGGGAGGGTGTGGACGATGTCGTCTGTTGGCCTGGAACTCTTGTGTTCTGACGGCTCTCTGTAGATGGACATGGGCACTGTCCCACACCCTCTCACTGCGCCTGATCCAGTCAATGACTGCAGGTACTGATGAGGGTTCACCTGACCACGGGAACAAGGGGGGTTGGTATCCCAAAGTGCATTGGAAAGGGGTCATGCCAGTGGAGGAATGAGTTAGGGAGTTTTAAGTATACTCAGCCCATGGAAGGAATTCTGCCCACCGGTTCTGTTCACGACTACAATAAGTTCTGAGATACCTGCCGATCTCCTGGTTCAACCTTTCCACTTGGCCATTTGACTATGGATGGTATCCTGATGTGAGGCTTACATTGATGTCTAGTTGCATGCAGAAGGCTCTCCGAACCTGAGAGGTGAATTGGGTTCCCCTGTCAGAAACAATATCCTCAGGTAAACCATAGACTCTGAAAACATGGTGGAATAGGGTTTGAGCCGTTTCCATGGCTGTGGGAAGACCTTAGAGAGGGATCAAATGACAGGCTTTAGAGAAGCGATCAATAATTACTAGTACGGCGGTGAAACCACTGGAGAGTGGTAGGTCTGTGACAAAGTCTATGGACAAGTGAGACCAAGGACGCTGAGGAATTGGTAATGGTTGGAGGAGACCAGAAGGTAGTTCCTTGGGGGTCTTGGATTGAGCGCAAGTTTGGCAGGACTTGACATAGGTTACCTCATCGATGGCCACCATCAGAGCCCAGAGAGGTGTGAACCCATTGCATGACTCGGAGACGCAAACCTTGAGGCACAAAGTGTTTATTTGGGGGATTGTTTGCTGGTGGTGATTCTTGCTGTTGGATCTCTTCCATAATGTCCCAGGTTACTGGAGAAATGATGACAGATGATGGAAGAATAGATTCAGGTGTGACATTGTCTGTTGGAGGATCGTGACATCTGGATAGAGCATCAGCCTTGCTGTTCTTGCTGCCAGGTCTGTAGGTGACTGTAAACTGGAAACGGGTGAAGAATAAAGACCAACGGGCTTGACGTGGATTCAGGCGTTTGGCACTCTTGATGTATTCCAGGTTTTTATGGTCGGTGATGACTTGGAATGGATGGACTGCTCCCTCAAGCCAATGCCTCCACTCTTCTATTGCTGCCTTCATGGATAACAGTTCTTTATTGCCTACATCATAGTTGCGCTCAGCAGATGTCAACTTTCTTGAGAAGAATGCGCAAGGATAGAGTTTACCAGGTTGACCATGACGTTGTGAAACAACGTTCCAATTCCACAATCCGATGCATCTACTTCTATCACGAAGGGAAGATTAGGATCAGGGTGCTTGAGGATCGGAGCCGTTGTAAAATTGTCCTTGAGTTTGGTGAATGCTTGGGTAGCTTCTTCAGTCCATTTGAGTTTTGATGGTTTGCCTTTTAACAGTGATGTTAGTGGGGATGCAATCAGACTGTAATTACGAATGAAACTTCTGTAGAAGTTCTTTTACTGTAGTGGGTTGAGGCCAGTCTGTGACTGCTCTGACCTTGGAGTCATCCATCTCAACACCTTGATGACTGATGTTGCACCCATGAAAGGATGTTTGCTTGACATGCTATGCTGTGGTGGCCTGTTTCACCGCAGTAGTAGCACAGATTGAGTGAATAATAATAAAAATAATAATAATTCGTTACATTTATATATAGCGCTTTTCTGGGTACTCAAAGCACTTTACATAAGAGGGGGAGGGAATCTCCTCAACCACCACCAGTGTGCAGCATCCACCTGGATGATGCGACGGCAGCCATATTGCGCCAGAATGCCCACCACACACCAGCTTACTGGTGGATAGGAGACAGAGTGATGAAGCCAGTCAGTGTATGGGGATGATTAGGAGGCCATGATGGTCAGAGGCCAATGGGCAAATTTGGGATTTTTAATGACCACAGAGAGTCAGGACCTCGGTTTAACGTCTCATCCGAAGGAGTTGACGTCGTCGAGTTCTCTCCTCTTCAGTGAGTCTCGAGAAACCCAGTTGCATGGGCTCCTGGCTAGGCATTGAAGTAGGTTGAGGAACATGGCAGAGCTGGTGTGTGACTGGAGCGCTGGCCTGTGATGGCTGGACATTTTTTTCTCTTGGGAGCATTCCTCATAATGTTATCGATCTTAATAGTGAGGGTTATATATTCAGTAAATGAACAGTTTTCACCCTTGCAAGCCAGTTCAGTTTGTAGGTCGAAGTTCAAACTTTGTCGAAACACAGCCTTTAACGAGATGTTATTCCATCCACTTTTGGATAGCATAATCTGCAGCAGTGCGGTTGCCTTGAGACATATGAAGCAATTGTGTAGATATATCCTTGCCCCCAGCGGGATATTCAAACACATCATGTAACTGTTGAACAAAGTACTTATAGGAGGTACGAAACAAGCGTTCTGTCTCCCAGACTGCTGCCGCCCAGTCGATCGCTTTACCAGAAAGCAGTGACATTAGAAAAGCACATTTCTTTTCATCCGAGTAAAACTGTTCTTCCTGATTAGCAACAAAAAAATCTCCACTTGACGAATAAAGCCTTGACATTGCTCCGCTGAACCATCAAATTTCTCTGGCATAGCCAGTCTTACCGTCTGTGGTGTGGGAGAAGGAAGCGATCGAATGTAATGGGTCAGATGCTCATTTGCAGCCTGAAGCTGGTTGAGCTGTTCTTAGTAATCCTTGAGCACTTCACTTTTTTAAGCAAAAGCCGCTTGAAGCTGGGAAACTTCCGCTGGATTCATAGGGCGAAGTATTCTGTAATGACGGTGAGGCTGAGGCTGAGGCTGTGTTAGAATCCATTTGCAGAAGTTTAATGAGGAAACAGTTCAACAATCCAAATCGTGAGGCAGAAATCAGTGTCGTGGTCACAGGCAAAGAAGTCAAAATCACAGTAATCAGTCCAACCATCAAACAAACAAACAAGAGGGTAATCCAAAAGGCAAAAATCCAGAGAACCAGGCAATAAATCATACACGTAGCAAACAAAACAATTCAATGGAAACGCTCGGTAAGGCAGAGTAACTGGCAATACTTCGCAAAGGCCTGTTTGGCCTGGCCATGCTTAAATGGCTGCCAAACAGAAAGTGATCACAGAAGCAGCAGGGAGTGGTACCAGTCAGTACTCGGGCGAGGGCTCCCTCTGCTGGCATGGCGTTACAATGAAATAATGTCATAACAATGCTGCAGGTCTGGAAATCACAGTCACATTCTTTAATCTGTTGACTAATTAACCAATTATATGCCCTTACTTACTGTACTGTATATGTCATAAGAAGTATCTACAACATCCTCATTACATACCTGTCAATCTCACATGTCTAAACTATGCTAATAGATGTCATTCAAATAAGAACACTATACAGTATGCAGCTGAGGAGACAACAATATCTGACCTATGGAAACATTACAAAATAATTCAATTTAGTATGGTGTTAGCATGCTGCTAAGATAACATAAAACTTGAATGAGTTGAATAAAAATGAGTGCACGTGTTAGATAAATTATATTTTTTATTAGGTAACTTTTCCAGAGATTACATGTGATTTTACCTTTGAACTTTATTTGTTTCTCCATAATATTGCTGTTTACTGTTTAGCCAACCTGATCTCACAGAATTCCATGTAATGACCATGGACCCTTAACTCCGAATCTGTGGTGGCATCACGGAATCGCCAAAAATGATGTGATGGGCTCACACCAGTGATACCAATGTAAGTCAGTGATAGGCATCGGCCGTGGTCCACCCACGGATCCACTGGTTCAACACCAGCGCTGCCTCAATTGACGTGTGTGGACCACGTAAAAAGAGTGACTCCGATGCAGTTATATTTGTATCTAAATTTATACTTTCACAGGAGCACCTAACCTCACCTCACCTCACCCCTACCCTAAACCTACCCACCTCTGAACAATATAAAACATGTAACAGGCAAAGATAAGTGCAGTCACAGGTATTTATTGCAAAAACTGACCATAAGCAAGCAGTATAAAGGCATTACAAACAAGTCGTGTTGCATTCCAAGTCTTCTGGAGCCATATGAAGTCTTTATGTGAAGAAGAGTGTAAAACACTAGGTTTTAATCGCTGAAAATGATCTCGCTCCTTTAACGCGCTCACATCTCATTCAAAAACAGACTCCCATCCCATAGCATGACGCAATCGGTCACGAGACATACAAGAGCCAATAGCCTGTCACAACAGCATGACGCAATCGATCACGAGACACGCAAGAGCCATTGGCATTTCACAACCAAAGCTGACGTAAGGCTTCTTCTGGCGGCATTTTTTTAATTTACACACAGAGAGTGAAGCACATAGGAAGAGCTTTACGGCAGACGGAGACGGCGATCGTGTCTATTCCTCTCATTCCTTTGCCTCGGAAGACTTGGAACATTAATACTTTTTGAATAAATTATGACTGTAGTTGTGTCTGTCTGTTATATCTTCTGTTTTATTGACAAATGGTAGGTTTAGGGGCAGGGGTTGGGTTACGTGCTCATAAATGTGTAATGTAATATAAATAAAGCTGTTGTGGCTGTTTACATTGAAAAATCACACCCCAACATATATGCAATAATGGCAATGTTGATACCCAATATATAATTTAATTATGACGATAAAATTCCCATTTGTATCACTTCTGTGAGCCCATCTCGGAATTTTCGGCGATTCCGTGATGCCACCACAGATTCGGAGTTAAGGGTCCGTGGTCATTACACGGAATTCTGTGAGATAAGGTTGGTTTAGCGTAGCTAACCCAGCATGAACCCAGCAGTTCCCCTCCTGCGTTTACACCAGAGCAGGGAAGAACAATGTCTATGGTAACATATTTAACTGTAAAATGTTTGTAAAACGCATGACTTACAGTTCAGAGACAAGTTTTCCAAAATATAAAAAGAAAATAAAAATAAAAAAGCATTATAAAATATATATATATATAGATATATATATATACAGTATATCTAACACTTTCAATTGTTTAGCATTTTAGAAGGCACATTAAGTTCTTGTTGAGCCACTGTTTTTCAGTTACAACACTATGTGTTTGTTGCATAAAAATATAATTAGATTTTCTCATTGGCCTGAACAAAAACGCAGATGGGCTGATTGAAAATGCAAATTCATTCTCTGCCAGTAGCTGGCGCATTTGGAACGTCAGAAATGTAGCGGCCTCCCCAGTAACATCTATACACATAGCAGCGCCGCACTCATAAATGCTACTTTATCAGATGAAATGAAAATGCTATTGAAACTTTTCTGAAGACAGTCGGTTCCCTTAAGTGATACATTCATTCATATAAAACATGCACTCTTTGTTCTGACTTAGAAATGTGCAGCACCACCATTTATTCAATGAAATCATAGCCCTTTGAAGTTTAAACATCACATCAAGCCGTATCGTGGTTCCTGTTCCTCAAATTTAAGACCTATTGAAATTATAATTAATAATTTTCTTATTTCATTTAAGGTATTTAAGACTTTTCATGACCTTAAATTTGATAATACTTAATTTTAGGATTCTTTAAGGACCCGTGGAAAATCTGCTTTAAATGCATTTTTCATAATGGTTTCAGTGACTTTTTTTTTTTCAGTGACTTTTTCAATTACTTGTTGCCAGTGGGCAAAATTCCAGGTACCCTCACCAAATATACTGATTATGCTTTATTGCTGAGTGGTTCCTCTTTTAGTGTGGGATTTGCAGATGAGGGACTCTGCAATCCCATAGTTGTCAGTCCTCTGGAGTGCATGTGGCAAGCCCGCAAGCCGTCGCTGACTCCAGCCCAGGTCCCGTGGATCCAGTCCACACGTCACGGCCAGGAGTGCCGTGTTTATGTCTGGTTGTGCCTACAGGAACATTTTAACTTATCTTGTTGTGTCTTGTCCGCAAAGACTCGTCTGGGGCAGTCGGTTCCTCGAGTTGTGGCCATGGAGGCCAGTCCCAGCCGCCTGCCCCTCCTGTCGTTGAAGTGGAAGCGGTTGCTGAGGGACCCTGTGAGGGACCCTGACTCCTTGTCATGCCCAGAAGAAGCCTCAGCTTCCAAGCTAGCCCAGGAGGACTTCCTGTTCCAGTGGGCTGTCCTGTCCTGTCTTGTTTCTGTGTGGACCGTCCTGTCCTGTTTGTTTAGTCCCAGTGGGCTGTCCTGTCCTGTCTTTTTCCTGTGTGTCTAGCCCTGTGTGGGCCGTCCTGTCCTGTGTGTTTAGCCCCGGAGGGTTCCTGATACCCCCTAACTACCACAGGGAAAATGTTTTTTTTTTTTGGGGGGGGGGTTAGAAACAGTTCCGGCTGTAGGGGCCGGGCCGAGGGGTCCGAGGCCAAGGCCCCGAAGACGACCTGCCATGGCCTCCTGAGCCCCTAGCTCCGCCATGGCCGCCAGAGCTCTCAGCTCCGCTATGGCCGCCAGAGCTCCCAGCTTCGCCATGGCCTCCGATCTGTCTGTTTTGCTCTGGAGGTCCCCGTCCTGTCTTCCTGTCCATGTCTGTTCTGAGGGGCCTCCAGAGTGCCCACCCCCCCTCCCCGGTGGAACTATTACGGCGCGGGTCATGCCTTCCGGGAGGGGGGAGTTATGTCAGTCCTCTGTCGTGTGTGTCTTGTGTTCCCGCCTCATGTTTCCATATTTGGTTTGTTTCCTGTCCTTGTTTAATGTGATCATTAGTTAATTCTTGTTCAGCTGTGTTTGTCTCGTTATCTATGATTATCCCTGTGTATTTATAGTCCTGTCTGTTCAGTTTGATTTCGTCTGGTCTACTCGTTACTCCCCGGTGTTCCTGTGTGTCTGCCTTGCTTTGTCTTGCCCTGCCTTGTTATCATTAAAGACTAATATTTTGAGTTTACTCCTCGTCTGCGTGTTCCTGTCTCCTCCTCGTGTGTGCACCGTGACAATAGTACCCACCACGCCAGGGCTTCGTCATGCCAGATCCACATCACACACGGCCACCACACCAGTGCCTCGTCACACTACGCCAGGCCAGAGCCTCATCACGTCATGGTTGTCATGCCAAAATCTCCTCCCATCATGGCCACTGGATGAATGTCGGGGTGGACTAGACAGGCATCCTGTATGATGGATTTATCTCTGAGGTCAGTGTGAGCAGTGCGCAGGCTGAATCCAGTGGTCTTAAGTCCAAGTCTGGGTGATCCCAGAGGATATGCTTTGTGTTTGTGTTGCACACACTTTCCCCAAGGTGGCTTCTCATCCTGTCATAGCCATGGAGGCCATGAACCTTTAGTGCCCCATGGCATGGAGGCTGTCCATAAACACACTGTGCCCCATGCCATGGCCAATGAGGCAGTCCATAAAAGTTTTATGGACCAAGTTACAGCCATCATCTAGTTTTGTTTTGTATGTATTTGATGTAAATAAACTATATGCAGTTTGTTTGCATGTTCAGACTACTCACCCTCAGTGGACTAATTAGTTACATCCTGTAATATGATAATAAATTACTTGATAAATCTAACAACAATTAGTGAGGCTAATACCTAAAACAATCTGCCAAGGGGGTAAATAATATTAACATAATTTAAGATACATTATCTAAAAAATATCTTTGGAGCCAACTTCAGAGAACAATTAGCATTAGTGTCATAGCATTTATGAGAATGGGAAATCTTCCTGGTGTATGAATTAATGCCATTAATGCCAGTAGCTGCAGGACTGGAAATCTCAGTGACATTCTTTAAACTTTAGACTAATTAACCAATTATATGCCCTTAAAATAGACTTACTGTACTGTATTTGTCATAAGAAATACCTACAACATCCTCATTACATACTTGCCACTCTCACATATCTAAACTATGCTAATAGATGTCATTTAAGAACACTATACAGCTAAGGAGACATTATCTGAAATCTTATAAAAGTAATTTTTTTCATTAGATGACTTTTCCAAAGGATACATGTGATTTTGCTTTTGAACTTCCTCCTTTATATTGCTGTCTACTGTTCAGAACAGCCTTTGCCACATAATTGTGTTCATGATGCCTTAAAATGCTGTTTAATTTGTTCGGCTTTGGAACAGAGCAGATGTGAGTCACAAAAGTGTAATTTTGTATTGAGGTATTCAAGTGCAGTAACAGTAAAGAACAAAAACCATGAGCTTAATTTAGAAAATGCTAAATGTTATATAATGTGTTAGATAAATTAAAGCGACAAACACATTGAGATACATAATAGCCTGTTGAATTTAAATTGCATACTCCATCCAACCATCTATTTTCCAAGCTGCTTCTCGAGCTGAAGGCTGGGAAACATCCTGGACAGATAGACAGTCCATCAGAGTGGTTAACACACACATCCATATACATTCAGATCTATGGACAATTCAGTGTCTTCAATTTACACATCCTGCATGTCTTTGGAGCCAAGCCAAACTTTGTTTAGCTTAAGGTGCATATTAAACAATTCAATTTCAGAGAAAATAAGTATTTTTTCAGCACAGAGAGACCACCTCATTTTTTAAAGCAGGTACAAAATATTTAGGAAATTACAATCAATAGTAAAAAAATAAGATATTCCAAATTTGTAAAGAGCTACAAAAGCCCTATTCAGATGGCTATTGTTTCTCATGGGGATGTCTCTAAAAATAAATCTGCATGGCTCCTCAGTGATAAAACGCATGCGTTAGATTTATTTACAGTAGAATAGTGAGTTTGTGACTCTATGAACCAGGAACACGTTGCTCACATAGTCAGTCACATGTTTAACATTTACACAAATATTTAATAACAGTTTTTTTCTTTCATTTTATCTCTCTAAATAATGAATGTCTTTTTAAATATTTGGAATTTGGCAGAAATAAGTTAATGCAACCTTTTATTTACTTACATAAGGTAAATATTTGACCTTTATTGGGATACTTCAACTAGTCAAGTAGTAAGATTGTTGTATTTGTGTTGTAAGCCCTAATTTATGTAAATGCACATAAAACATATTTACAAATTTTATTGCATACCTGTTACTGCCATAATAATGACCCATTTCAAAAGTTTACATGGTTTTATTTTACTTTTTTTCTTCATAACAACTCCCACTCACTGTAGTGGAGTGATAACATAGTATTACTCTTGTAAATAGTTTCCAGCATTTCAGGAAGTGTCCATATTTAAATGTGCGCACATTACCGTGAAGTACAAAAATTACATTACAGTCCAAAAAGGGTTTATAAACTGACTTTTGGATTGATCCCTTCTTGTGAACTCAGAGATGTGGATTCAGATGGCAATAAAATTACCATATAACCTCGGTGTTTGTCAAAAACAGTGATGAAGCATAACCTGAAGAGCAACTCATACTTGACCAACCAGTCTTTCAGAGTTAAAGGGGTCATCGGATGCGACATGCACTTTTACAAGTTGTTTGAACTGAAATGTGTGTTGGCAGTGTGTGTACACCACCACTCTATAATGATAAAGATCCACCCAGTGTTTATTTTTTTAAAATCCCGACATTTGAGCCGCTGAAGACTCAGTGGATTACCTTTGTTTTTGAAGGGAATGTGCCCCCAATCTACCTAAATGCGTCTATGTTTGCGCGAATCATTCGTCAAGTGAGTGTAAGGTTTTTTAATGAATCTTTGCAAATCGCCTTTTCTAATAATGTGCTAGTTAGAAAGTTTCACAATGAATGCAGCTAGTTTACCGTCTCTCAGAGAGCAGCTCGGAAGAGAGGGGTGGGGTGAGCAGAGATTATTTGCATTTAAAGCGACATGCAATAAAACAGCTTGCTGTAGACAGAGCTGTTTTTGACAGGGTGAAAACGGTGTTGTTTTATACTACCATTGAGAAATTTTAACCAAACTACAGACTTTTCATTAAGACCCTAAAGAATCATATCAACTTGTGGAAAATGGGCATAACTCCTGTAAAGCAGTTCACAGAAATCAGCCAAGGTGGGAAGTCGTGGCCTAATGGTTAGAGAGTCGGACACATAATCAAAAGCTTGTGAGTTCAAGTCTCGGGCCAGCAGGAATTGTAGGTGGGGAGCAGGGGCGCATTAATGCACGGGCTTCAAGGGGCTGAAGCCCAGGGGCCTACAAGGGAAAGGGGGCCCACTGGCTGCAGGGAAATTATATTTTTATAATAATTATTTATATGGGAATTTGCAGCAGTGACAACAGCATTCTGTAAACAAACTCACACACTCATTTTCAGCGACGCCCTGGTTGTAATTGCCTATACAGTGAATGGTTCAGTTTAGGTTCCCCCCACACAGTTTGTATAGTTGGTATGTTCCACCGATATACTAGGTGTGTTCGACTTCATGTAGCGCCAAAAAGATCTATCGCCGAGAGTAGCCGCTTGCAGTCGGGGGCGGAATTGAAAGCGGAGACGTGAAGTCGGACTCTTTCTGCTCCCGGTAGTGATGCTCTCGCGGTGTTTGCATACTCTATCACAGATGAAGTGAATAGGTGTGTTCGACTTGAAGAGGCGCTGCGCAGAATGATCAGTGTATGACATCTATATATATTTCATCCCAAGTACACAATACATGTATGGCCACATGAACTTTAACAATCATATACTTTTTTGTTTGTTTGTTTAGATAAATCGCTCAGAGGGGTTTGGCCAAACGATTAGACAAACTAGGTTTTTTTTTGTTTTGTTTTTTTAAAAATCATCCAAGCACCCGATTCCTAGCCATTTCTAATATACATTTGATATGACTAAATATTATTAAATTTAAAGAAATTCCAGGATCAGTTCCCGCTTCACGTAGGCCTAGTATTTTCATCGGGTCAGTCGTAGAAAAATCTGATTGGCTGATAACTTTTGACGTTTAAGACGGGAGATTCGCGCTTGCACATTATATTAATCTACTTTCGCGCTACAACAAATGCACTCTCGACATTTGGCAGTAAAATAAGGCCATACATATTCACTTATATTCACATTTTACGCAGAACAGTGTTGTGAATGTTAACTGGCATATTAACAAGAAAAAAAAAATCTAAATTTGACATAAATAATTGTCAGGAAGCTTTAAAAGAAAAAAAAGAAAAAAAAGGTAGCTTTCTGAGGTAGGGGGGCCTGCCGTAATGCTGTAGCCCAGGGGCCTCTGGTTATCTTAATGCGCCCCTGGTGGGGGGAGTGAATGTACAGTGCTCTCTCCACCCTCAATACCATGACTGAGGTGCCCTTGAGCAAGGCACCGAAACCCAACTGCTCCCGGGCGCCGCAGCATAAAATGGCTGCCCACTGCTCTGGATGTATGTTCACGGTGTGTGTGTGTTCACTGCTGTGTGTGTGCACTTTGGATGAATTAATTGCAGAGTACAAATTCTGAGTATGGGTCACCATACTTGGCCTTATGTCACAAAAAAAAAAAAAAACATGAGCAAGGAATATAAATTTCAAAATGTCAATATGTGCTCGTTAAAAATTCAGAGCGAAGTTTTAATTTTCTTGAGTATGTCTAGCATTCATGTAACTTTCCCACGTCTATAAGACTTGAGACTCTTCAGACCAAACAATCAGTGAGAGCAACGGTACACCTGAGCGGAACCAAGGTGTCTCTAAATGCTTTTTAAATGTCCTAAAAAAATGAAAATTGTAAAAAGCAACTAAATTGTCAAAGACCATTGTGCAAACCCATTTGGCCCTTTTTCAATGAAAATAAAGAAACGACTGAAAAGAATGAAGAATTCATGAATAATTGGCATCTCTAGTTCAGTTGACCAAAATATAAGACACATATAATAAAAACAAACAAATACAAAGATATTTTTATAGCTTTTGGAGAGAAATAATTCAGACACGGGACAGGGATAAACTTTCTAAGTGCACGTGTTTGT
The DNA here is from genome assembly GCA_023376895.1 of Aspiorhynchus laticeps. Classification (NCBI taxonomy): domain Eukaryota; kingdom Metazoa; phylum Chordata; class Actinopteri; order Cypriniformes; family Cyprinidae; genus Aspiorhynchus; species Aspiorhynchus laticeps. Next base: position 38,740 of record JALXFT010004523.1, read on the forward strand.
GCACACTGTCAAGTATACTTTGAAAGGCAGTGTGTTAGGCTGTGTGCAGATAAGCATCTCTCGAATAACAAAGACATTAAACTAGGACGTTTACCAGAACAAAAACATACACAAGCACATAAAAAGCCTCACCAAACCTGTTACAGTGATTTCCTTGTTTCCTGGAAGCAGAACTAAAAGTTTACATGGTGGTGAGTGAAATGCATTTAAACATTCATGAGAACAAAAACAAATAATCATGAGAACAATCTTGCATTCATGCAGTACAACACCCGCAGCCCAGATAAAGAAAATATTCCTGGTGTTTGAAGTAAAACCAGTAAAATGCAGCTACTGCACTATAATGGCTTTTATTTAAAATAAAATAAAAAATATATATATATTTTTTATTTTATTTAATTTTTTTAATTCAAACAAGGCAGCCAGTGTCCTACTTCCTAAGTCATATGGAGACGCTGGGATTCCATGATACATGCAATAAATGTCATTAAATGCCAATGTTATTTTAGTATCTAAAACTCTTAACTTTTTATATATACAAGCAATTTTAAAATTCTATTTTATTGTTTTATTTATTTTATATCTTCAGTATTACTTTTCACATAAAGACATTCTAGTCACAACACTATAATGACTGTCATTTATCCTTCAGTGAGTTTAAGTGTTTTATACAATAGTGCAATAGTAGCACATATAAAAAGGCAAGCAGATATGGTTTTATCTTAACTTCTGAGTCTATTGTTCTAAAGCCTGTGGTAAATCTGTGTTATCATTTATCATTTTATCTTCAGTGTTTGTGTTCCACCCTCGTTCCAGTCAGTAGAACTGCCAGATTCCAGGGTTCAAATATCATGTCATCCGATCCTCACACGTAACAGTGACAACGTTTGGATGAAATTATCAGCTATATAATGACAGTATACTATTACTAAGAGTAATAGTATAATGTCACGAAAGTAGTCTAGCATCCTCGTTATATACCTCAAAACCTCTGACAAACCTGCTAAACCCAAAGTAATTAGAAGAAGTAGATGAGGAAACAAACAAAGCATCTATAATGGCAAAGGAGCAGCAATCAATCATACAAGCCAAGGTTTCAACATGCAACTTTCCCACCAGCTCTTACAGACGTTATTTGATGATATAATGCATAAACATAATAATAAATATATGATAACCCCCAAAAATATAATGGACAGGCAAGTCTTTATCTGAAAGCGCAAGATTTACATGTATTTGAAAAACTATTAAGCTGACCACCAAGAAAGTATAATTGCTTTCTGCACAGTCTTTGAAGTTTGCCTGGAAACATATGTTTTTCCATTAGTTTAATCATTTTACCAGTTTCAACTTCATTTTTAAATTTATACAAGATGTAACTTTAAAAAGTCAGTTTAGTATAATTTAAGCTAATTTGATTATACTTAAACATTTAAAGAGCAACTCAAATTGAAACTGAAAACATTTAAAGGAAACTTGATACATTTAGTCAAACTTGATGTACTGATAAAATGCGCAATCAAATATGCCCAAATTAATAAATTAAATCTTTTTTGTTTTGAAGGTTAAAAAAGGAAAACTTATGCTTCTTCGCTTTAAAAATAGTTTCAACAGCATGGTTAATGAATGCTAAATAATTAAATAAATAAAATAAATAAAAATCCCTAAAACTGCAAATAAATAAATACAAATAATTAAATGTTTTTTTAAATTTTCTGTAGCATGGTAATTACTGTTTACTTAAACTAAAACTACAAAAATATTTTTGTTCATTTTAAGCTGAAATAAAATAAAATTAAATATAAATATAAATGAAAATTAGAAATGTTGCCTTGGCAACTAAATTAAATAAGTTTTAGGTTGAAGCACTAAAATTGTAAGTTGAAATAAATTAAAACTGAACTAAAACTAAAATCATAATAATAAAAAAACAAACTAAACCGTCAAATTTAAAAAGAAACAAAAAACTAGTAGAAAAAAATCCTAAAAATTTAACTTAAAAATAAAAATTGTAAATATAAAAATAAAAGCTCAAAATTTGAATGCAAACTATAATATAATAAAGTACAAAAAGTAGAAAAGTATATAAATGATACTACAATAAAACTGCACTGTATGAGATCAAAATATGATCTCAAAATCAAAATCTCAAATTGAAAGTCTATGCACAGAGATGCTATGGAACTACACAACTGCATGCCAATCATTCTTAGTGCAGGAGTGGATGAGGGGAATCATTTGTCTTTCCTTTACTGGAAGAATGTATTGTAAATGGGACAGGTTTTTTGTTTTTTTTAGATGACTTCCTCCATCATTTTTAAATTTATTTAAGATTTAACTTTAAAAATTCAGTTTAGTATAATTTAAGCTAATTTGATTATACTTAAACATTTAATGATCAGCTCAAATTGAAACTGAAAAAAACATTTAAAGGAAACTTGATACATTTAGTCAAACTTGATGTACTGATAAAATGCGCAATCAATATGCCCAAATGAATAAATGAAATATTTTATGTTTTGAAGGTTAAAAAAGGAAACTTATGCTTCTTCACTTTAAAGATAGATTCAACAGCATGGTTAATGAATGCAAAATAAATAAATAAAATAAATAAAAAACCCTAAAACTACAAATAAATAAATACAAATAATTAAATTATTTTATTTTATTTTCTGTAGCATGGTTATTACTGTTAACTTAAACTAAAACTACAAAAAATATTTTTGTTAATTTTAAGCTGAAATAAAATAAAATAAATCAAAATAAAATCTCAAACTGAATTTCTATGCACAGCGATGCTATGGAACTACACAACTGCATGCCAATCATTCTTAGTGCAGGAGTGGATGAGGGAAATCATTTGTCTTTCCTTTACTGGAAGATTTTAATATAAATGTGACAGTATTTTTTTCTTTAGATGACTTCCTCCATCGAGTGCTTATAAAGGAAGCTTTTGCACGGAGATCAGCTGTCAGATCTCCTTCATGAGCATCATCATGTCTGTGTCTGCTCTGCTCTCAGCTCTGCTGCTGCTGGCATCCACAGCCTCAGCCTCACACTACTATGGAGGAACAATGACCTTTGACCCAAGAAAGAACCCTGATGGATCCTATAGGGTGAGACCTTTATTATACTTATTCAGTTATAGGCACTTTTTAAGAGGATTCTTATTAAAACTAACTAAAACTATATATACAGTATGTATACTACTGGTCAAAAGTTTAATGTTTTTTAAATAGTTTCTTATGCTCACCATGGCTGCATTTATTTGATAAAATACTGTAAATTGTGAAATATTATTAAAGTTTATTCCTGTGATCAAATCATAAAGATAAAGATAAATCATTACTCCAGTCTTCAGTGTCACATGATCCTTCAGAAATCATTCCAATATGCCGATGTGCAGTTCAAGAAACATTTCTGATTATTATCAATGTTGAAAACAGTTGTGCTGTCATCATTAGAGTAATAAAAATAATATTAATATTTTAATTATTCTATAAATAGAATAATAATTAAAAAACATTTTTTTTTTAAAGAAGCATTAAGGATGCATTAAATTGATCAAAAGAACAATTTACATTTTAAAATATATTAAAATATATTATCATTATTTTATATGATAATACTTACACTATATTACAATTAGTAATGATATTTTACAGAGTAACTTTTTAAATAAATGCAGAATTGGTCATAAACAAAACATTTTTAATTATTCCAAACTATTTACCATAGTGTGTAACTATGGTTTTAGGTGTATAGTATTACATTTGACAACATTATATTCTGATAATTTTTGATAAATATCACATAATATTTAAATTGTGTTTCATTTCCATTCTGGCTGTAATTTTGTCAAATTAAGTAAAGCATGTGAAAATATTATTTATTATACATAAGATAGTAATTATGAAATTAACCTTAGTAAGACAAAGGAATCTGCCATTTTATTACTAAATGTTGATGATAATCGTATCTATGAAGGAACAATTAAGGATTATTAAGGAGTGTTGTATCAGACTTTGAATGACAGTAATACGATTTTTAGGTTTATCAATCTGTATCTAATCCAGATTTATTTTGTGAAGTTATTGGCAAATGTATTTTTTTCAGGTGGATATCCGCTTCAAGGAGGCCTATCATAGCTGCTATACAGGTGATTCCTGGAATTGCGGATCTGGAAATTGTGGCAGTAGAAGCTCTTATGTGAGTGGACGTGTGGACAACAGTCCCAATGGTGGTAGCTGGTGCCAGACTGAGGGAGTGATGACAAGAACCGTCTCCAACAACAGCCCATTTCAGCTGCAGTAAGCGCACTTATTCAGAGGAATAAGACTAATCTAATTCACTATAATCTAATAGGGCTGTAAATAATATACAATTTATTACAAACTAAATAACATGTCTATTCATGTGTCAACAGCAAAAGTAGTTGCTGCTGGATCTTTAACAGAGTCTCAAATAGTGGAAACTGGAGACTTCTCACACATATTGACCTTGGAGAAAGATCTGACACTTCTAAACCCAACAGATCTCCAGTCGCCACCACTCTTCCCATCGTAAGGTAAAATAAGTTTCTTCATCAAAAGATTTTTCTGGCTGAACTACTGAAACTCCTCTTTTTCTGTATGCTATTTAAAGAAATGTGCAACCTCCATTCAGATTATTTTTTACAAAATAATTTAAACAAATTCTTAGTCCAATTTATACTTTTATGAATAAATGTGGATTTTTAAGAAAAAGAAAAATTTAAAAGAAAATTTAAATTTGCACAATAAAAAATACATGTATTAGAATCCTTAAAATCCTTCCCATTAACCTACACTGTTAGAATGTTCAGCATTCATAATCTAACCAACATATTACAATGCTGTCATTGTAATAATAATTTTTATATTTTTTTATTTGTATATTTCATAATTTGTCATTTGTTTCCATTTTTATAATAATAATAATAATAATAATAATAATAATAATAATATATCTGCAGGCAGCAATTACCGGTGTTCAAGCATTTTAAGACCCTTGAGCAATTATAGAGATTTTCAGATTATTTTACTCAAAAAGACTAAGAAATCATAAATAAAATCACTAGAAATATTATTTCATGAATTATCACTTGTGACCAATAGGTGGCACTGCTCCAAACTTGATGTGGTTTGTGGTTAACTAGGGGTGATGATGACACGCATATATATTGGTGCCAATATGACAGAATTGCAGAAAAATAGGCTTAGCCTGCGTCCTAATGTGCATACTATCCATCCTAAATTCTATGTGATAGTAGTAATTTTCAGTACTATTTAGGGCAGATAGGGTGGATAGTACGCACATTGGGATGCAGGGTTAGATACATTTTTGCATTTTTCATATCTCCTGACCACTAGATGGCACTGTGCCAAAACTGTGCGGGTAACCTCAGGACATGGTTGTCGTTAAAAAAACTCAAATTTGGTCTGAACATGATAAAGCATTAAGGAGATCATGTCCACTTTGGCGAGTTCTTCGTCAAATTAATTTGTGCATTATTCAAAAATGGTTATTTCTATCAAAACGCTTTTGATAACTTTATGTTAGGACAATCTGGGTCTGTGTCAATTTTGCTAAAAATGTCTCGGGTTACGTATGTAACCATGGTTCCCTGACAAGGGAATGAGACAGTGTGTCCTCTAGCGGTCACTATGGGGAACGCCTTCAGTGTGACCGGTGTCTGAAGCATACATCTAAACACGACAATAACAACAATAACTCAACACTCGGATGAAAGGGAAACTCAAACAGCATGCTCATAGGTAATCCTCTAGAGTGAGGGGAGCAACGCCATGCTCACCCATAAGGGCAGCCTGGCAGGGAGGCAAGATGGCCTGACAACCTGGTATGGCTGCCTGATGGAGCTCAGGGAGTGGAGTAACTCAGCTCAACCAGGAAGAGCGGTCTATAGCCCTGGGGCAGAGTTCTTAGCTCTCCGGCAGAGAGGAGAACTTACATGTTCTGCTTAAGAGCGGCAAGCTCATTGATGACCCTCCTGCAGAGAGGGGAGCACTGCCATGCTCAGAGAAGCAGGTTGACCGCAAATGGGCACTAGGAACGGGATTCAGCTCTGAAGGGAATCATACGTTCCGTCCAGGAGCAGCAGGCTCCTACCATAGAGACAACTGACCAAGGAGGCAACAGAGATGGGCCTGACAGCATGGTATAGTGAAGTCAAGTCAAGTCACCTTTATTTATATAGCGCTTTTAACAATACAGATTGTGTTAAAGCAGCTTTACAGTATCAAATTGGAAAATAGTGTATTGGTAATGCAAAAGTATAATACTAAACACTCAATTTTCAGTTAAAGGCTGTTCATCAATGAATTCAGTGATGTCATCATCCAGCTCAGTTCAGTTCTAATAGTATTTGTGCAATTAAGTCGACGATATCGCTGGAAATGATAAGTGTCCCCAACTAAGCAAGCCAGAGGCGACAGCAGCAAGGAACCAAAACTCCATCGGTGACAGAATGGAGAAAAAAACCTTGGGAGAAACCAGGCTCAGTCGGGAGGCCAGTGGCCAGACGAACCAGCAGTTTGTGCTGGTTCCAGAGGTCTTGTCCTGATGTCCGTCTAGGAGACAAGGTCTTCAATGGGGATCTGTCTCTGGGGCTCATCTAGTTGTACTGATCTCTACTGACATTCAGGGCTTTAGAGGTCGTCTCTAGGTGCTGATCCACCATCTGGGCTGGATACGGGCAGAATCTGGGAAGAGCTACAGCTCCTCAGAGCCAAAGCACTCAGGAAGGGTTTCCGGAGAAACACATCTCACTCATACTCTACACTATGTTCTCAAGCCCACTCCACAGAGGGGCGATTCACTGGTTTGACCATAAGGGCCTTGTGACAGGGAGGACCAAGTGGGCCTAACCATCTATCGAACCGCAGAGTGGAGTTAGGAGTGAAGCCACTCGACGCCTCAGCCAAAGGTGCTCTAACTCAGAGAATGTGCATGATGGTTGAGTGGCTGACTCAAATCTCAGGAGGCCCCTCGGGGCAAGACATGAGTAGCGCGTCCTGGCCCGGGGCAGCTTCTCGAAGCAAACATCCAGCCAGGACATCAGGGAGCACATCACGAAGCATTACACTCCGAAAATGCTAGCCTGAATGGAGGACCCGCGAGTCCTGAGGTTGCAGCGCTATACTGGGGACCTGATGACCAAGGAGGCTCCCGCAGAAGCCTGGAAACTTGTCTGCACGATCCAGAAAGCATGAGGCCGAAGATGTAGGGCTATCATCCAGCCTGGATCCAGTACCGACGGGTGAGACCATCACCACAATCGGTCGACAGCGAGAGGCTCTGACTTCAGCAGGGGAGGTCCTAACCCTGTAACAAAGTCAGAGGTACAAAGACATGTCCAAGTAAACTAATCAGTAGAAATATGAAAGTAAAGATTTTTTGCAGAAAAATGGGCTCCCGGATTGCAGTATAATGTGGAATCTGATAAGGACATGATAAAATCATCTGTCCAACAATGCAGACAGATATCCACATTATACAATTCCTTACATAAACAGCAGGAAATGAATGATAGGGAAAGATTTCCCGTCAGGTACTTTCCAGTTCTGACCATCAACCGTGAATCGCAGACAATAGGCAGATAATTCTCAACGCAACCGCAACGCACAGCATGTATTCAGCTCCCGCGGGAGCCAAACACACTTTGTTCATGCGCTAGATTACCTCGTAAATCAAGTGCGAAAGGAAATTGCTGCTGCAAATGCGTCACTATTCCCGCGAGAGGCGAACGCACTCATGCAAACACTGTCTACAAACTCAGGTAAATGGTGAAGTACTCACCTTCCCTCTCAGTAGTCCCGCGAATGCATCACGATGAGCACGAGCCTTCTCCTCATGAGTTGAGCATGTTCAATTCATGCTTATCTCTCACAAGAAATAAGCAATGAATGCGACGAGCACATTCAACTCCCTCGAAAGCTGAACACGCTTACTCTTCACCACACACTCAACACACGAGCTGTGTGAAACTGTGGGTTTTGTGCTTAGCTCACTGCTAACATAAACAAACGGTCAGTGAAGACGAAGAAGAGGATTACGTATTCTCCATTCACCCTTTTATACTGTGGTCGTGCCGGAAGTGATGTCATAGGCTGTCGCCGGCCAATGTTATTGTCGTGTTTAGATGTATGCTTCAGACACCGTTCACACTGAAGGCCTTCCCCATAGCGACCGCTAGAGGACGCAGTTCAAAGATCCCTCGGAAGGGAACCGGTGAACTGTCTAGGATGGATTCGAATAATAGTTTTTTATATAACATAAAATATTTAATGAATGGTTTGATTGACAGGAGTGGTTCTAGAGGCAAAGTTGTTCAGAATTAGGAGTTATAACATATGAATATTGTGTGTATGTGTGAAACATTGTGTGATATATGAGGCGTAAAACATGATAGCACATTCTCACAGACCTCTAGGGCCATGAGTCAAACAGGCCCATTGAGTTTCATTGCAATCGGGCCTTTGTTAACCTCGTCTAATAGGTGCTCAAAGTTCATTGGCTGATGGTGGCCATGTTTTTCAAGATACACCGATGCCCTCATAGATATTGATGGCAACTTGGACAAAGACACTGCATGCCAAATTCCAAGTCAGACTAATGGATGCATAGTTACAGACATTTTCAAGTTTTTTTTTTTTTTTTTTTACAAGTAGTCAAACCTCCTAATTCTTTTTATTTGCCCAAAGATTGATCTCATTCAAATGTGTTCTAAAGTTGTTGAAAATATCTCATATATCTCAAAATATCTCAAAATCTTGAAAAAGTTGCCCCACCTACTTTCAATGTTTTGGCATCCTGTCGCGTGAATCACCGATCATAATTCTTTTGACAACTTTTTGCCATGAGGGTCTCTATATGATGCATGCCAAGTTTTGAGTGAATCAGAATAATGGCCCTGCAAACAAGCCTGCACTGGCCCTTTACGGGCCCACTTAGGGCTAGTCTAAGGGCCCCCAGCGGGTTGCCAGCGCAGGGCCCCTGAGAATTTGCTCATTGGCAAAACGTTGGCCCCTTAGCGCTGGCCCTGCACGGGCAGCCCTCACTTAGCCCCCAGGAAGCCCTCACTAGGCCCACACAGGGCCCGCAATATTAATCTACAACAATACATCTGTTTCACTTTAAATACTTTTCAGCTACTATAACTTAAGTCTTTGGGAAAAACAGTTATTATACTTCTGAAATGGATGCAGTCACCACATAATTAATGTCTGTATTGTCAAAAATGTACAGTAGTCAAAAGGATTTACAATCAATGGATTTATTAAATACAATAAAATTAAAAATAAAAAAACATTCAATTCAGGTTAATACAGCTACATATAGCCAAAAATGTAAATACACAAAAGTACAAAAAACAAAAGAAAGCAAACAAAGCAATGTAAGTTTGTAGGATTTCATCTTATGAAAGTTGATGTGTGCGAAAGTCTTATCTGTAGTACATCAATGTCTAAACACTGTCCATAGCTGAGGTTGGCTGATAGCAAATTAATAATCCAAACTCTTGTAATGAAAACATGCCACAGCTCTCAAACACCAGACTCTTCCTAACCAGGAACAGTCAAAATAGTCCAGAATATGGTCTGCAAAAAACATCAGCAATGTACACTTAAAAAAAAAAAAAAAAAAAAAAAAACTTTAGACTGGGCTTGAAATTACACATTTCCCAACCAGGACACAGCACGATGTGTTCAGCAGCTGAGCCATGCTGGCTACTGCTGCTTGCTATTGCTAACTCCCGAAGGAAACCTAAAACACCCTAGTACCCCTAGTGGTAAGGAAGAGAATTGCCCACAAAATTATTGTTAACAGGCTCATGTCTGTTACACCTCAAATAGGGCTGGTGAGATCCACTTTCCTGCAGAGTTTAGCTCCAACTTTGATCAAACTCACCCACCTGTGATTTTCTAATGATGCTGAAGTCATGCTCAGGTGTGTTTGATTAAGGTTTGAACTAAACTCTGCAGGAAAGTGGATCTTGTGAGCCAAATTTGAGGATTCCTGGCCTATATGAAGCAACAGGTTCTGAAAAGGTCTCTTTTGGTTTGAGCCATTCCAGCTCATTTGAGTGGCTAAAGAATGGCCAGTCAATGCTGTTTGTATTCCCCTAGTTGCATTACAGGTCTGACTACACAAAACCTGCATGGGCCCAAAGGATACAAAAGTTGCTCTGGGCTTGAAAGGGCTGGCCCACACTGGTCCATCGTGGGATTAATTTGGGCAGTCCGCTAGTGTGGCCTACTCACAGAGGGCCTGCAGTGAGCCCAAAGCTGTGGGCCTCACCTGGACAAGCCCGCATTGGTGATTTCTAAATTTACTTTGACTTGTATTTCATTGCAGACAATATGAACACAAAATATTTCATGTTTTGTCTGGTCAACTTCATGTCATTTGTAAATATACATCCTTTCCTGTCATTCAGACCTGCAACACATTCCAAAAAAAGTTGGGACAGGAGCAATTTAGGGCTAGTAATGAGGTAAATTGGTTAAATAATGATGTGATTTGAAACAGTTGATGTCAACAGGTGATTGTAATTATGATTTGGTACAAAAGCAGCATCCAAGAAAGGTCTAGTTCTTTAGGAGCAAAGATGGGCCGAGGATCGCCAGTTTGCCATCAAATACTTGAGAAAATTATTGAAATGTTTAAAAACAATGTTCCTCAAAGAAAGATAGGAAGCGATTTGGATATTTCACCTTCAACAGTGCATAACATAATTAAAAGATTCAAGGACTCTGGAGGAATTTCAGTGCGTAAAGGACAAGGGCGCAAGCCTAAGCTGAACAACTGTGCTCTCCGATCCCTCAAGCGGCACTGCATCAAGAATCGTCATTCATCTATAAGCGATATCACCACATGGGCTCAGGACTACTTTGGCAAACCTTTGTCAAGTACCACAATACGTAGTTACATCCACAAATGCCAGTTAAAACTGTACTGTGCCAAAAGGAAGCCCTATGTTAACAGTGTCCAGAAGCGCCGTCGACTTCTCTGGGCTCGGAGGCATCTGGGATGGACCATCACACAGTGGAAACGTGTACTGTGGTCAGATGAATCAGTATTTCAGGTATTTTTTGGGAGGAATGGACGCCGTGTGCTCCGGACCAAAGAAGAAAAGGATCATCCAGACTGTTACCAGCAACAAGTCCAAAAGCCAGGGTCTGTCATGGTATGGGGTTGTGTCAGTGCCCTTGGCAAAGGTAACTTGCACTTTTGTGATGGCACCATTAATGCTGAAAAGTACATAGAGATTTTGGAGCACAATATGCTGCCTTCAAGAAGATATCTTTTCCAGGGACGTCCATGCATATTTCAACAAGACAATGCAAAACCACATTCTGCACACATTACAAAGTCCTGGCTGCGGAGGAAGAGGGTACGGGTACTTGACTGGCCTGCCTGCAGTCCCGACCTGTCTCCAATAGAGAATGTGTGGCACATTTTGAAGCGCAAAATGCGACAACGAAGACCCCGTACTGTTGCCCACCTTAAGACTTGTTTGCAGGAAGAATGGGACAAAATTACACCTGAAACACTTCATCACTTGGTGTCTTCAGTCCCTAAACGTCTTTTAAGTGTTGTGAAAAGGAATGGCAACATTACAAAGTGGTAAATGCTTTACTGTCCCAACTTTTTTTGGAATGTGTTGCAGGTCTGAATGACAGGAAAGGATGTATATTTACAAATGACATGAAGTTGACCAGACAAAACATGAAATATTTTGTGTTCATATTGTCTGCAATGAAATACAAGTCAAAGTAAATTTAGAAATCACTACTTTCTTTTTTTATTTGCCTTTTCCATACTGTCCCAACTTTTTCTGATTTGGGGTTGTAGCTTGTCATCATGCCTACAGTTTCATTGACGCGTTATTAGAAAATGGTTTGGTTTATCAAAAAGCTTTTGATAACTTTTTGTCAGCATGGAAAATCAAAATGGCGGATAGGAAGTTTGTTTGACTATGTCATAATTGGTGTCGATGTTCTCGGCATGACCTAAGGAATGAATCAAGACCAGTCCCATGACAATAGACAAAATCATCAAAAGCTATTAGCATTTTTTTACATTTCTGTAAGTGCATTCAAAAAATATAAAAATTTTAATAAAAAATTAAAATGGCTGATGCCCAAAATGGCTGATGTGGGAAACTTGGGTATTGTTCCTTTTTGCCAGCATGGTCTGAAGATGATCTGAGCCAATTTTGGTGAAAGTCAAACAAACCTTCTAGGACGAGTTTGAAAAAGTAGGTTTTTCGAACTATTAAAAATTGCAAAAAATCTTGACTTGTATAATTTAAAATTTTTGTCCATTTGACTCGGCATGAGCCAAGGAATCAGAGGAAATATGAATTTTGCTTCTAAACTATTTGGTTACAGTTATTAGCATAAACATAAGTGCAAATTTGGAGAGTTTCCCACAAGAGGTTCTATGAGCTGCCATAGACCCAAGAGCAGAAGTAGAAGAAGACGAAAAAGAAGAATGGCAATGGATAAAATAGGTGCATAATAATAATAATAATTATTATTAGTATTAGTAAAGCAAAAAAACAAACAAACAAAAAAACATTTCTATATTCCTCCTTAAGAAACATAAATCTAATTTATCCTACAGTTGTCATTGATTTTGACCCAGTAAACCTCACCTTTGGACCAGCTGGTAAAAAGTATAGCACATTTTAGAACAGTATAAAAGTCAGTTCTGAGAAAAACTCTAGAATAATTTGGATCTGTACTTTGTAATAGCATGATGTGCAATAGCATTCATGCATTTTAAATGTGACTTAATTGTTCAAGCACTTCTTGGAGCCTGTGTACCTAAACTCATTTCAAGATGATTTTTTTTTTTGGGATTGATTCTAGAATTCCTCAGAACTGTGCCAGGAACTACAATCTTTTGTCCTGTGATCCTGATCATGACCAGGTCAGGTGTAGATATGGAGTTTTCTCTGCAAATGAGTGTGGAATGTGCAACCAACATGCAGGATTCACTTTGGACCAGGTGAGGATTAATGTACAATCATGTATGTTGCCATGGTCAACAGTGAAATATACAGTTAACTGGCCATTATACCAAAAATAAGTGTTTCATTTTATTCTTCCACATGCTGACATGGTTGCTACTGAATATACCAAGATAAATTCACTCCTCAGTTAATTTCTTTCTTCTTTCCAGAGCACCTGTACTTTGTCATACTCTGTTAACACTTCACGTGGTGTTTATGCATTTGAGCTGGTCATGGAGGACTATCCCACCCAGAACATAACTTTAAACTACACTGCCATGGCCGCGGCAGTCAGAACCCCCTTTGTTAATGCATCCTCCAATCCACCGTTGAGCAAAATACCTCTCCAGTTTTCTGTAGAAGGTACCATTCAGTGCTGAAATCAGTCTATTAATTGTGATGTTCTGCCACAAACGTTATATTATGCTTTGGTTATAGTGGAGGCTCCTGCACCATCTTGCATCCAGGGTGAATATCTACCTCGGTTCCTCCACCCAACACCTCATCACGGAGAACATCTACAGGCTCGTGTCAATCAAGAACTGGAGTTCAGAGTAAAGGCTACTGCAACCTACTCAAGGTATGATGGAAATGTCTAGTTTAGATTAGTTTAGCTCCAACCAGCTCCAACACACTTCAATGGTAGTGTGTAGTGACTCTGGGGACCTTGATTAGATACATTTACATTTAATCATATAGCAGACGCTTTTATCCAAAGCGACGTACAAATGAGATGGTTCCAAGGTTTAATTAAGCCTTTAGCTAAACTCTCCTGGGCAGTGGCCCTCCAGGAACGGGTCTGGAGAATCCTGGACCCGATAACTGTAAACACTTTTCTCTGGACCAGGGGTGTCCAATCCTGCTCAGGGAGGGCCAATGTCTTGTAGAGTTTATCTCCAAGCAGCTCCAACACACTTGTCTGCAAGTTTCTATTGAGTCTGAAGACCTTGATTACCTGGTCTAGGTGTGTTTAATTAAGGTTGGAGCTAAACTCTGTAGGACAGTGGCACTCCAGGAACAGGTTTGGACACCCATGGACTAGGCCAGACTAGATCTTCAAACTACCTTCTAAGCTCAACCTAGATCCTCAACTTAACGGTTCACACTTCTTTCTGAGAGCCACTAGACTGAAGTAATTCATAACATACCTCTGAGCACAAACTGTGTTAATCTATCTCAGGGGTGTCCAATCCTGCTCCTGGAGAGCGAACATCCTACTAAGTTTAGCTTTAACCAGTTCAATCACACTTGCCTGGAAGTTTAATTTAGGTTGGAGCTAAATTTTTTCAGACATTGGCCCTCCAGAAACAGGTTTGTAGAATTCTGGACAAGACCTAACTAGATCTTCATACTTCCTTCTGAGCTCAATCTACGTCTTTAACTTTAATGGTTCACACTTCTTTCTAAGAATAAACTAGACTGATCAAGTCCTTCAACACAAGTTTCTTTTTAGCACAAACTGGGTCAGTCTAGATCAGTGGTTCTCAACTAGGGAGCCTAGTTGAGAACCACTGAAACAAAACCAGTGACAATTTCCTGCCCAGATTTTTTTCAAAATCTGCCCACTCCAAGAAATCACACTTAAAACATTCACTGCCAAACGAATGTAATAGAATTCTATTGCCATGTCGACCAAGTTTCATAATTACCTTTTTTTTATTGTGGGCAGTGGTTGGAGTCAAAAATGTTAAAAAACCACTGATCTAGATCTTCACTATAAATAGTTAATGTTAGTTAATGTTCTAAACCAATACATGTGCATTTAATTGGATGTCATTATATACGTATATTTATATATATATATATGGATATTTTTTAGCATCACTGACGTGGTCTTTAGTGGACCTCTGAACAGCACGAAGGAGACCACCACCACTGGGGAGTATGTGATCAACTGGACACCAACGTCAGAGAATTATGGCCAACATTTTCCAATTTGCTTCATTGCAGAGGGTCAAAATGGGTATGATTACACAGCTAGATTATTTCAATAAAAATGTGCCATATCAAATGAAGCTAATTAATCTTCATATTTTTTTAGGTCTAGGAACTATCAATCTGAGATGAGGTGTGTAATTGTTGTGGTGGAGGCTGCAGGTAATTTATAGTGTTCATTGTAATTCATCTTACCATTAGAGTTAATGTTTTACTTCCAACCCAGGATCATTATAAATATACTGCCTACATTTCTGAAAACCTTTTTCATTGTTGATGTGGAGAACGACGTCATTGTTGACATACATGACCATAAACCTAACCAAATAGTGTTAACAAAAGAAAATGTGAGAAGAAAACATATTTGCTGAAGCAACCATGCCATTTAAGATAGCATCTACAAGTCTTTGAGCTCTTTTATGAAGTGTTGTGACTCATGTTTCACTGGACTTGTACCAGAGTGCTTTGCAACACAAGTACAATGTTGTACCAGGTGGGCTACTGAGCAAGTTTGCAACATCAGAAAAGCCATACATAAGGACCTGGTTAGGTGATACAAACATCAAAATGTATTAGTTTACAAATCATTTGCTATGGTAAAAGTTTTTGAGGTCATAACAGAGTATTGTGCAAGAAACCATGTATAATTAGGACTTTGTTCATCAATAATCATTATTGATTACTGTAATCATTATTTGTGTAAATAGTAACAAAAGTTGATGGTGTTTTACTGTCACTAGTATTCATTTTACATGCAGTAAAATGTATGTACAGGTATATACATGCATATGTCGGGAAAGATCGGCAGCATAAGGCATTACTAATGAGCTTGGGTTGTTTAATTCTTCAATTGTTCTGTATTTGTTCAAGGTCCAAGAGCACAAGTGACTTGCACTCGGGACACAATGTCAGTGTCAATAGAAAGAGCCACTATTTCGGGTATTCATGGAGATCACTTGCGGCTGAACAACAATGCTTCCTGTCCAGTTTCGTCCAATAGCACACATGTGTTTACAACTTTCTCTCTAAGTGGATGCGGTACTCAGATTGAAGTAAGGAGTTCAAAGGGTTTTAATAGATTTAAATAATAAAATCATCCACTGCATTAAAAATACTTTTATACTTGTTTCTCTGTAGGAGACTGATGAACATCTCCTCTTCAAGAACACAATTGTTACCTTCGATAATCCAAACCACATCATAACCAGGAAAAATGTTTTCGAAATTGAAGTTATGTGCAAGTACCAGAAAAAGAGCAGTATCACCACAAGGTTTGATGCTCACAGGCCAGCTGTCAACTTCACCGAGAGAGGTTTTGGCTCATTCAGCTATCAGTTTGAGTTTTATCAGTCTGACAGTTTCAGAAACATAAGAAATACCAACACCTACCCACTGGAGTACAATGTTGGAGAAGCGATCTACATGGAAATCGCCCCTGTCAGTGTTGTGCAAAACACTGAGGTCTTCCTTGAGTCCTGCGTAGCTACACCCTATGATAATCCCAATTATCCCATCTCCTATCCCCTCATCAAAAATGGGTAAGAATCACTCCACATCAATAAGCCATATGTTTTATACATTGTTTCAATTTAAATTGGTCAAGTTTATGTGTAGCACAGGAAACAGTTTGAATAGCCTACTTAACGAACAGTTATTAACATGCATTTTTCAAATTAAGTCAGAATCATTTATTGCAAAGTTTCAATTCAACAACAGATATTTTTAGACATCTAATGTTGTGCAACATCTGATTACTGTCAGAGCTTGTTGGGAATTTTTGTCTGATCAGAACATATCTGTACACTTTTGGATTGTACCTTATCTTATAAAAAAGTCCTAATTAAACAGTACTTCAATGCAGTTAGTATAGCGTGTTAACTTGGTGGGCTAATCAATTAGCATGCTAACTCACACATATACAAAATATCTCTAATGTGTCCAATGAAATGCTTTGACAGCTGTGCCACTTTTCAATAAATTAATCCAATCCAATATGTCAATGTCAGATGCGGGGTTGATGAAACTGTTAACATCTACACAAGTCACCAGCCCAATGTCAAGTTCAGTATGGGGGCCTTCAAATTTATTGGACAATACGACCAGGTAAAGATGGACAAACACATAGAAAAGTGTGACATACATGTATTTTTTTTACTGGAATACTGAATGTGTTTTTTGAAACATCACTCTTTCTCTCTCTAGGTGTTCATCAGCTGCTCCATTATCATCTGTCAAGCCAACAATCCCAACACACGCTGTGCTCAGGGCTGCACCAACGGCACACAGGTCGCACCATCCTCACATGTTCACAAAAGAGAAGCTGCCATCCAGACCGGAAGCCACTTCATCTCCCAGGGACCCCTGCGGCTGAGGAGGAGCGCATCACTTACTGGTACGTCCTAATTTGGTCGTTTATGCGGTTTGTGCAATCAAAAGATGAGGTTTTAACTAATAATGTCCCTTATTTATTTCCAGAGGCCATCAGCCCAAGCCTGAACCTGAACCTTGTTTTTGTGGCTGGATGTGTCGTAGCAGTAGTTGCCATGGTGTGTGGAATGATGGTCTACAAATCCAGGGGATCAAAGGTCAACTACCAACTTGTGAAATCAGATGATATTTAATCTGATCAGATCAGCTAATTAACATACTTTGGTGGGATGTATTTCTACTGTTTCTGCAAAAAAAAAAAATCGGTTTATATGTTTGGTAAGGTAATATTATAATAAAAACATGTTCCGTGTATTATAATAAAAACTGTTCTGTCTGCATGAATGCAACTGCTGCTTCTAGGCAATAGTATACGCTTTGCAGAAATTGTCACAGATGGAAACCCAGCATAAATTTTCTGTAACTAATTGAGTGGGGATGGATTTTATACTGTTTAATAATTGTCTTTTTGGGCCACTGCTTGTGTTTATATGTATTCTAAGGTTTACTAACATATGTACATATACTGTATGTAATGTACAGTACTATATATTTTGAAATGTATTAAACACGTACAAAAACAGAAAAAAAATGTTGTTAATACCTGCAAAGGAAACATTTTATTTAAAGTTATGAAGGATATACCAAGTACTAGAAAATAACACATTTGTTGAATTTAATTAAGGGTTTACTCATTTCTGAAACCCTTCATTTATGTATAGTGCTCAACACCCTCAAGCAGGGTTTCTTGAGGATGTTAATGCTGGTAAAGTAAAAAAAAAAAAATTGGTGAAATGCTTAAGGTTAAGATTGGGTGTAATGCTTATTCACAGAAGGTTTTTCACCATGGAAGAATATATAATGTTATCATCAGTGTTGGGAAGGTTACTTTGGAAAACGTAATAGGTTACAGATTACAAGTTACCCTATTTAAAATATAATAAGTAGTGTAATTATTTCAATTACTTAATTCAAATAATGTAACTGATTACATTTGATTACTTTTTGATTACTTTTCTAAATTTCTAATCATTTTGAAACATGTAAAGCAGGCAGGGTTAACCTTACAGTAGTGCTCAACACTGATTACTGTCAAACTTTCAGAATCCTTCATCACTTGAATTAAGATTATAACATTTTTATTTTACAGACACCACACAATTAGACTTTAGCACCTCTTTTTTACTTGAAATTCAGATTTAAAATCATAACAAGAAATAGTTCAGTAGTTATGGTACTGTTTTTTTAAATCAAATCTTTGCATAGCTATGACAGGAAACACATGCTAACAATGCTTTGGAAAAAACAGTTAATCTTAAAAAAATAAAGCATATACATAAACCCAAATAGGAAAGAAAACAGTTATCTAATACGCATGTGTCCTATTCTGTGTCCTAAACTCCTGGGGCCTCATTTATAAAATGTTGCGCAGAAACCATCCTAAATTTGATCGTACGATCATATCTCGAATATGTATGTTTGATTCATAAAATGAACGTACGAACAAACGCCCGTACGAGTCTCTTTCAGATGTGAAATCTATGAATCGCAAATTATCTTGAGCTTGCGCGCAACTGAATGGTTTCAGCTCTCTGCCTTGTAAACGACTCCTAATTAATATCATTAACATATAAAATATCACCAATCATCATAATTTAGAACAGCGAACTGCAAGAACAGCTTATATTTAAAGAAAAACTGCAATACTCGACAATAAAAAGTGCATACGTCTGCTCAGACCCTGACGTGACGCTAAGCACTTTTTCACGTCAAAGACCGTTTTTGTAAATTTGAGCGTTGGCATGGACTTAAGCATGCGCACACTCTAAGATCAAATCTGTGCGCACGCTTTATAAATGAGGCACCTGAAACATTGGTGTCTCATATTTTAGAGCAGTCACTGCAATTTATGAAAGAAATCAATTAAATCTGTATGTGCATGATAATATTCAGATGTAACCACTTTTTTAACCGTTAACATTTTCAAAAGTAACTGTAACAAATTACAGTTGCATTTATTTTGTAGTTAAATTACGTAATTCCATTACATATAACTAGTTACTCCCCAACACTGGTTATCATTAAAAAAAACTGTGAAAAGTGGGAGTGTCTATTTACACTAAGTGCAAATAGCCCGCCTTGTTGGCAGAGGCTATTTACAACAACTCCGCCCACCAATGTGTTTTTGGGCTAGTCAACATTACAAAAGATGATTATCAGCTGCCAGCTTCAGTGGTGCAGATGGTTAAGCGTGTGTCATGCTAGCTTTGACGCGATCGACCCGGGTTTGAATCCGCCTTTTGGCAAACTTTTTTTCTCCCTTTTCAAATTTCAAATCATATTAGAAAAGCATTTATTTTTAATAAAAATTAAGGAAATATTAAAAAAAGTATCGGGTAGGGTTAGGTGTGGGATGGCTTTTGTCCCAATATGGTGGCATCCATTTAATAATTTGAATTAAAATTTAAATTTACACTCAATATTTATTATTGCATACTGTTTTATAATGAATTACAATACTGAGGTGCAGATAATTGCCACTATTTGCAATAAGTGGTATAAATAGCAGAAAATCATGCTATTTTAACATATAGTGTAAATAGCATATCACTAAAAAATACTGCTATTTTCACTTAGCGTAAATAGAATCCATTGCTATTTGGTAAATTGCTAAATGCTGTAGTTTAGTGAGGACGTACGGAGTGCTCTCGCTGATCGGTGCGGTCACAGATCTGTGATTTTTAACACTGCTCTGGCCATCAGACAGTAAACATTATCCTGTCCTGACCTGGTAATGATCAGATATGTTGGTTTAGCATGTCAGTATGAATTAAATTAATGTACAGGTGCATCTCAATAAATTAGAATGTCGTGAAAAAGTTCATTTTTTCTTGTAACTTATTTCAAAATGTGAAACTTTCATATATTTTAGATTCATTCCATGTAAAGTAAAACATTTAAAACATTTTTTTTTTAATTAATTTTGAGGATTAGAGCTTACAGCTCATGAAAGTCAAAAATCAGTATCTCAAAATATTAGAATATTTACATTTGAGTTTCAATTAATGACCAATCCCTACAGTATAAATTCTGGGTATCTCTTGTTCTTTGAAACCACAATAATGGAGAAGACTGCTGACTTGGCAATGATCCAGAAGACGAACATTGACACCCTTCACAAAGAGGGTAAGTCACAGAAGGTCATTACTGAAAGGTGTGGCTGTTTACAGAGTGCTGTATCAAAGCATATTAAACGCAAAGTTGACTTGAAGGAAGAATTTGGGTAGGAAATGGTGCACAAGCAACAGGGATGACCACAAGCTTGAGAATACAGTCAAGCAAAGCTGATTCAAACACTTGGGAGAGCTTCACAAGGAGTGGACTGAAGTTGGAGTCAGTGCATCAAGAGTCACCATGCTCAGACGTCTTCAGGAAAAGGGCTACCAAGCCACTTCTGAACCAGAGACAACGTCAGAAGCATCTTACCTGGGCTGTGGAGAAAAAGAACTGGACTGTTGCTCAGTGGTCCAAAGTCCTCTTTTCAGATGAAAGTAAATTTTGCATTTAATTTTGAAATCAAGGTCCCAGAGTCTGGAGGAAGAGTGCAGAGGCACAGAATCCATGTTGCTTGAAGTCCAGTGTGAAGTTTTCACAGTCAGTGATGATTTGGGCTGCCATGTCATCTGCTGGTGTTGGTCCACTGTGTTTTCTGAAGTCCACAGTCAACGCAGCCATCTACCAGGAAAATTTAGAGCACTTCATGCTTCCTTCTGCTGACAAGCTTTATGGAGATGCTGATTTCATTTTCCAGCAGGACTTGGCACCTGCCCACACTGCCAAAGGTACCAAAAGCTGGTTCAATGAAGATGGTGTTACTGTGCTTGATTGGCCAGCAAACTCGCCTGACCTGAACCCCATAGAGAATCTATGGGGTATTGTCAAGAGGAAGATGAGAGACACCAGACCCAACAATGCAGATGAGCTGAAGGCCACTGTCAAAGAAACCTGGGCTTCCATACCACCTCAGCAGTGCCACAAACTGATCACCTCCATGCCACGCAGAATTGAGGCAGTAATTAAAGCAAAAGGAGCCCCTACCAAGTATTGAGTACATATACAGTAAATGAACATACTTTCCAGAAGGCCAACAATTCACTAATTTATTTTTTTATTGGTCTTATGAAGTATTCTAAGTGGTTGAGATAGTGAATTGGTGGGTTTTTATTAAATTTGAGCCTAAATCATCACAATTAAAAGAACCAAAGATTTAAATTACTTCAGTCTGTGTGCATTGAATTTATTTAATACACGAGTTTCACAATTTGAGTTGAATTACTGAAATAAATGAACTTTTCCATGACATTCTAATTTATTGAGATGCACCTGTATTTCTTTGTATTTTTAACCTATTTTAAAGTGTGTGAGGGGTTTTCCGACTCCTCCTTCAAGTGGAGGGGAAATTGCTCGTCTAGGGAAGCATTTTTTCCACAACATATTAAGTCATGCGGGAACTTGATATTATGTCGTGGCCATAAGATCATTTTGTCGAGGTAACGACATCCTTATTTCGTGGCCTCGAGATGTTATGTTGAGGGAACAACATATTTTTCTCGTGGCCACGAGTTTAATGCATAAACAAACCTACATGACCATAGCAACCCGGTATTATCAGAGATGGATAATTTTTTTTATTAACATTAAACATTTAATTTAATATTTGTATATTATTATTATTATTATTAGGTTATTTTAACTTGTTAGGGCTATATTTTTATATTTATTTCATATAAATATAATATTTGATTATTTCCCCTTTCAATCTGTGTATTGCTTTACCTAATTAACGTTCTGTATAATTATCCTATTTGCTACCATATATTTTGCAAATACTGTTAACGCCTGACAATTATGCCAATATGCCAGTGCGTGATGATAAAAGAGTGTGTTGTGTTTTCATTTACAAATGAAACTACTTGAATGATTAATTCCTCAACGAAACACTAGGCAGTAGGCTATAATATTAATAATTATTAATTTGCAATAAAAAAAAAGTTAAATTCAACCTTTAAACTGCATTTTCAATAGGCTATAAATTCCAGTCAGCATAATGAAAGCTTTATGTCGAGCATTTACAGTAGGCTTATTTACAAAACTGGTCAGAACATTATGTAAAGAGATCGAAATGAAGGGAAAAAAACTAATATAAAAATATAATAATAGGCTAATAATAATAATAATAGCTTAATATACAAATATTATGGAAAAAGACGATCAGTTAATGGACACACAGCTAGCAAGACTGTGGGATGGATAATTTTTTTTTCTTGTAGGTCTATTTTATTTAATGTACTTTATGTAACATTTAGCCTATTTGTGATAAACTTAATTCGAATGCTGTTTACATCGCGTGCAATTGCCTACAGTCCAGTAGCCTATGGTCAATATAATAATTTAATTATGTAATAATTTCTAATAAATTCTTAATTCAAAATAAAATATTAAATGAATCCATCTCTGATAATCCCAGGTTGCTATGGTCACGTAGGTTTGTTTATGCATTAAACTCGTGGCTAAACTAAGTGAACCGAAGACGGCCCCTCCCAGTCATCGTACAACATACTATTCCTATTTCACTTTACTTTGTTTTTTTTTAAAGCGGTGGTTGACATTTTTTTTTCTAGACTTGATTGTGTTTATGGGGTGCAGTCTAGCATGTGTTCATGCTTGTTTTTTAAAAAAACGCATTATTTTTCACATAATTTACCTTTATTCCACACCTCTCTGTCCCTTCTCTGACAAACGCCTCGATTTATTTCCTGGTTTACTGGCGACACCAGTAACAGTATTAAGAGCCGCTGCTTTAATGATTTTGAAACTTGTGAATCCATTAGAATCGTTAGAAGACAGAATTGCGATTCATATGAATAGATTTTTACGTACATCCCTAGTTTTCTCTTCCTCTTCTCTAAAGCAGCGCAGCATGGCCTCGCCCCCTTTGCAGCGTGTTCCCGGGGCAGGGTTTATCTGGGTCTGTGACGTATCAGACCCGGGAAGTAACTCGTTGTAGTCCCTTACCTGTCGTTTTGTAGGCATTAAACTGCCAGAATTTTAAAAGACGATATCTCCGTTTGCATTGAACTTTCAGCGCCGCAAGTCTGCAGATATTGTTTATGCTCAAACAGCAACATTACACACTAACTAATGTTAAAAAAGTGAAATCGCAATCAACCACCCCTTTAAGGCAATCGGTTTGATTGCTTTTATTAAGTAAGCCCAACTAATTAGATTTTACAGTGTAGATATGTCAAAAGCCAAAACCAGTAACTAAAACAGATGCAACATGCTCTTTAATATTTCCATTTAAAAATTTATATTTTCTATATTATTATTATTATTATTATTATAGCTACATTAACATATTATGTAAATTAAAAAATATATATCTTTCTATAACATGCTTATGTATCTTCTCTCCTTTTTCTTTCTTTCTTCTACAGTTCTTGTTGTTAGGATGCATTTGAACTGTTTTCCTGTTGTAGCCTATTATGGGATTTGTTGTTGTAGCTACATGCTAGGCATATTTGTTGATAATAAAGCATTAAAAACAGATGTGCCACATTATCAAGATGAAGTAAGTCTTAAGGCCATTGCACACTGAGTTGCATACATTTTTCCGTTTTTTCGTATTCCTTATTCTTTTCTATCAAAATGCATGCAACGGATGCGAAAATGCAGAAAATCGAACGTGATCTGATTTTTTTGTGATGGACGAAAGTTTCGGAGGCAGTGTGCAGAGACCTTAAAGGATGAAAATTTTGTACGTTAAAAAATAAATACGACCTCACGTTGTGTCAATCACGCTTGCACACTGCCTCCGAAACTTTCGTCCGTCAAAAAAAAAATCGGATCAGGTTCGATTTTCTGCGTTTTCGCATCCGTTGCATGCATTTTGATAGGAAAGGATGGGGAATACGAAAAAATGGAAAAACGCATGCGAAAATTTTGGACTCAGTGTGCAATGGCCTTAAGTCTTGTCTTTTTTGAACACAGTTCATGTTGTGGATGGGTAATGAATGTAAGGCTTTAATGATGAGTGGCCCTCAATGGCGTTATGAAGTTAAATGGATCTGCCGCCATAAAGTGGATTTTCAGATTATAAAGTACATTGGGGCTAAAGACAAACTTAAAGGGAAATATGCTTTTCATCATTACGCCCATAGTGCATGAAAAATCTTAAAAATGTAATAGATGGCGAGGAGGTAAAGAAACTTGGGGTAAAAGTCACCCTGTATTGATACAAATACTTAAGCAAGTAATATGTTGTCAGTCCTCTGTTGTGTGTGTCATGTGTTCCCGCCTCTTGTGTCCATATTTGGTTTGTTTCCTGTCCTTGTTTCATGTCATTATGAGTTAAGTATGTTCCAGCTGTGTTTGTCTCGTTATGTGTTAATTACCCTGTGTATATTAGTCCTGTCTTTTGAGTTTGATTTCGTCTGGTCTACTCGTTACTTCCCTGGTGTATTCTGTCCATGTTAGTCCTGCCTTGATGTCTCCATTAAATATTATTATTTGAGTTTAAGTCCTCGTTTGCGTGTTCCTGTATCCTCCCTCGTGTGTGCACCGTGACATATGCATTACTTAAGTAATAGGTTTTGCATGATAATAAAAGTTAATAGCAAAAGTTTGTACTATTATCTGTTTATTTTGATAAAATAAATTATTTTTGTTTAATAAATATACTGTAACTATATACATACTGTAATTAAAATCATTGTAAAAATACAGGACAATTTGTTTAATTTTTTTTTTTTGAAACATTGCAATAAGATACTATAATGATTTAATATGGCTTTACAGTAGTAATAATAAATATATATTTTATATAATACGATTTATATCATATTTTAAATATTTTGGTTTTGTTACAGATATGGTGATTATGTTCTAAAATAAACATCCAACCTGATATTATAAATAAAATTAAATAGGCCTATCTGAATTTGTCATGTCAAAGTCGGACAGCTATTTATTATTACCTCAGTTACTGTGTCTTTAGCCCCAACAGTAGGGTTTATTTATTTTATTTATTTTTACCTTTCTAAAATATTCTTTAGTTATTGGAAAAGTAATGATTTAATTACCTTGAACAAAACCGAAAATAATTAACAAGACCTTTGTCTCAAATTATAATTATATCGATTCTTATTTTCTACATTAATCCTACAAAAACACTTAAATATTAGAAGATTCAAATGTGCGTTGCTGCCCGTAATGAAGTCATGGATCAGTCAAAATCGTGCAGTCAGTGAAACAGGAATGTTTCAGAAAGTGCTGCAGTGAGCGCTATCTACTGGTTCAGTAGAGCACAAAATTAAATGCGCCTTTAACCCTTGTGAGACTTTATCCACGCTGTACCCTACCTCTCTCTGTTAAAGGGATAGTTCACCCAAAAATACACATTCTGTCATCATTTACTCACTCTCATGTCATTTCATTCATAAACATACAAGTTTGAACCAGGGCTGTTAACCTCTGAAAAAACCTTGAGCTATGACCCTCCGGTTAGGAAGCACTCACCTACTGTTTCTGGTATATCACTTATTATTTTGTAATTTCTCAGCAGGAATGTAGAATATGTTGCCCATGTTAATCACACAAGAAAACTGATATCCGTGTATGTGGTTTTTCAAGGAAACTAAGAAGTGTGATCAGAATGATCAGAACCATTCTTCATATGATTGTGCTCAGCTGGCAAAACCTGTCAGACTTTAGAGGGAAGAAGAAAATGTCCATGTAGTTGTCTGTGTTTACTGCAATACTCACAGTGTCATTTCATCAGTCACTATGGCACATGCTGCGCTTGTCACGGATCTGTCTGTTCTGCTCCCTCTTCTCTCACAACGCACGCCCGCACCTGGTATCACTTGAGCCTTGATTGAGCACATCTGCACTTCATCAGAAACTCATCACCAAGCACTATAAAGGCACATACCTGACTGCACTCAAAGGTCTAGTCTCGTTTCAACGAAGTGGGCTCCTTAAGCTATCCCAGCGACTTACGTACTACTCACCTGCTTGTTTACTTGCCTCCTGTGTCCTCTCCAGCGTCTTGTCTCCCTCTCTCCAGTACCAGTCTCCTCCAGCGATCCCCAGCCTGGAAAACCAGTCTACCAGTGAGGTGTGTGCTTCTCCCCGCTTCCACGAGTTCCTGGCAAGGCAAATATATCATCTGTCACCAATTCATCTCTGCAGTTGTCTCCATTCAAAGTCTCCACTTACCATTCTTACTCTGCTGTTCAATAAACCACCCCTTGTTTGCACTTACTCTCTGTGTGAGTTCTGCTTCTGTGACAGCGCTACTGCTGCTCATCAGCTTGAGCATTTCTGTGGGTCCAGCCATAAGTTTCTATGGAGCGTCTATGACCTTCATAGCTGGAAACAGATATCCGGATGGAACAGTGGAGGTATGTGCAGGTTAATACATAAGAACTAAATTAATATCTATTTCACTGAATGCCAATTTGTATTTGTTCTAGTTTTATTTTACTTGAAATGAAACATGACTGAGAACTGTCATCACTTATTCACCCTCATTTGGCTCAATTGGTTTTTAAACCTGTATGACTTACTTTCTCCTGTGAAACACAAAAGAAGTGAAAGTCCAAAATTGTTTTGAATGCATTCTTTATAATATCACGGATGGCTTATTTGCAATTGTGCAGAAAAAGCAATGTCTGTTGTATGCGTGCCTGGCAGATGCACTTTTACTACAGAGAGTCTGGCAAACTGCCCTGTGATCCTCAAGTCTCATGGGTCTGTGATAGTGGTGACTGCAGTGATCTCACATACGCAGAACATGACATAACGGATCAGGACCACTCGGGTCAGATCCTCTGGTGCCAGACTGAGCGTCACATGACCACCAATGTCAGTGGTGATGAACCCTTCACACTGAGGTAAGCTCAATGAAATCATGTCTTCTATTGTGAAAACAAGTACACTTTAGTATATTTTAAGTTCTCTCTCCTTGATGCCCCGAATATGCCTCCTGGCCTCTTTGGCTGTGCTGTTGTAGAGAGCAGAGTCCTGCACGGGTCCTGTTCAGAAAAACCGCACCTGCCCCTCGCCTGTAGTAATTCACAGAACACCTGACCTGTTATCTGATAGCAGCACTAATTTAATTCCGTTCCTGACCTGACATGTTTGACATACAGTCTCCAACCCAAACCGCACATGCTTTGAATGCATCAGGTAGACAAAAATGACTCCTGCAAGAGTTTTTATACTGCAAGACTGCATTTAAATGTGGTTATCTCTGCTGAAACTCTGCAGTGTATATATGGCCATTGGTCCTCTTGGCAGCATAAAAAAATATTTAAACTGTGAACAGATTATACACAGGAAGCGAGCAAAGAAAGCTCCCTTTATAATCAAGCTGTCAATCACTTAATTTGCAGGGTGAATGGCTACAATGTTGAATGAATGCATTTATATAGCGCATTGTGTATTGCTGTACACCCAAAGCGCGTTACAATCATGTGGGGGGGGGTCTCTCCTCAACCACCACCAATGTGCAGCATCCACTTGGATGATGCGATGTTCAAAGCTGCAAATCGCATTGTAAATATGTCAGGGGGCCATTTCTCTTCTGGCCAGATGAACCAGCAGTTTGTTAAATGCTGCAGCTAAGTTAGATTGTGTGAAGGACTCAACTGGTTCCCATGGTCTTGTCCTGATGGCCATCTAGTTGACGAGGTCTTCACTGGGGATCTGTCTCTGGGGCTCATCTAGGTGTCCTGCGGTCTCTGCTGACATTCAGGGCTGTAGAGGTCATCTGGATATGGACTGGATCCGGGTGACCGCAGTGACCATCTGATCTGGTGGCTACGGTGACCTCGAAATAAGAACAAAACAGACTAATATTAGCATAGATGCCATTCTTCTTACGATGTAACAAGGTTCTGGCTGACCTAATTAATGCAGCCTAACAATCCTTTAACAGATTTGAATATTAGAAATGTGTTAAAAAATAATAAATTAATTCAGCACAGGTAGAGCTCGTTAAGATAATCAACTTAATTAGCATTATATATATATATATATATGCATACTGCCAACTCACATCTGTCCCACAACAGTTTTTCTGGCATCCCTCCTCCACCCCAACTCCTCACTCCTAAATCCAAAGTTCTGTCATGAAATTCTACATGCACAGTCCGATAGGTCTAACTCAATCCGACATAATGACATCATCATATAGCGCAGCTGATTGGTTCTTTTTGTATCAGCAGCCAATGAGCTTTCTGCTCAACATTTAAATACTTGGCTAGTGCTTGCTGTAGTAGTTGTAGCACACTTCAGAAACCCTCCACCTTCCCCAGATTTGCTACAGGGTGATCATTTATGTATATATGGGGGTTATTTCATATATGTTATATGTGCACAGCAACAGTACTTCTTACATGCTTACAGCAGCATGTTTGTGGATGGACTGGCAGTAGCAAGTCTCGGTATTTGCTCTGCCGCAGCAGCGTAGCAGATCTATTCCGCCAAGACCAAACACATTAACATTATCATGCACATTACCATGCTAAACCCTCCAAGAGTTGTCATGTAAGAACTATTCTTCTCCCAGCTTGGGGATAGGGGAGTTCTCTAGGTTCAGGCTATATTCCGAGCTCGGAGCCCTCCCCTTGGATAGCACACCAAATATGCTTCACAAATGACAATGTAAATAATATTCCACCCATTACATCAAATATTAGCAGTTCACCCATCGGGCACCCTTTTGCAGGACTCTGGTAGAGAGGTTTCTGGAGGCTAAAGGTAAGAGGCAATTGGTGGGTTTCCAGAAATACATTTCTCACCACATCCAAAGCCCATCATCTTTCGGAGGATTCTGGGACACAAGGGTTGTTAGGTTACTAGGTTCCCTATTCAATATGTTTGGTTGTTTTCTGCAAGCAAACCACATGTGTTAGAAATGCTCAGAGCAATCCGTTTCTCCCAACAAAAATGTTGAAGGTGAGATTGCGATCCCTGCCTTTGCATATGGCCTTTGCCTAGAGAGGTTTTTAGAATAAGTTTGTTGCTCGTACACCTTGTCTCAGTGGTGTGTTCTCACAGTAGTGAACACTTAGCAGGTTCTGTTGTTTGTATTAAGCAATGTGTCCAATTATAGCTAGATTAACTAGAGAAGAGGTCCCCAGCCACCGGGTCGTGACCCACTACCGGACCGTGGAAGAATTCCTACCGGGTCGTGAGAAAGTTCTGGGGAAAATGTGTATAGATATGATGCTCTGTTATTTATTGTGCGTAAATGATTGTTCTAATTATTCTGTATTTTCGTTGTATGCGATTGATATGGAGTAGCAATTTGACGATTTCATGTTAAATTTGTAAATAAAAGATTGCTCTGATCTGTCATATAGGCTATTAGGGCTTAAACAGATCGCAGTTGATCCGTGATATACAGACCAGGTCCAGAGTCCAGACCCCACTGTTCGGCATGTGATTCGCAGATTAATTTGCCAATTTACACGTTCAAGCTATTTAAAACCACAAGAAGAAGAAACGAAACAGAACTCAATTCGTTACTTGCGCGCTGTACTCTCACACACCCGAAGCACTGTAATGCCTTTGTGGAGAGAAAGGACACACACTCTAAGTGCAACCACAAATTCCTTAGGCTTAAAGAAGTTTTCTTCACTATCTGCAAGTTATAAATTTTGACAGACAAACAGCACCTCACCCAACTGGCTGGCTGATTTCCTGCCATGCTATCGGGTTACCATCTTAAGGAAAGCTTTGAGGGAAACATCTGCTAATGGCCCAGCGACAAACTTTATTGATTTCCTGATCGTTTAATGCAATAATTCAATGATTTTTATCAATGACAAAAGACGTTTTTACGACAGACATTCGAGCTAAGAAAGGCCAGGGCCCGTATTTATCAAGCCTCTAAGAATTACTCAAGAACACTGCTAAGAATTGACTTAAGTGAAGAAAAATTCTTGGCTCAAAGCTGCGATTAAAAGTTAGTTATCAATCATCTCAGTCCTAATTTAAGCGAAGTGTAGGACTAAATCTTAAGTGTCAGTCTTAGAGATGATTCACAACACTTTGCTGTGCCACAAACGGGATTTTGGATGACGACATACGCATGGACCAATCACTGAATAGATTTCCTTAAGCATATTCTCAGATAAATTCTCATAGAATGGTTAAATTCCTAATAAGAGTTTACATTCAACACACATTTGACAGAATTTTCAAGAGAACACATTATGGCAAGGAAACAAAGCGTCATCACAACTTAATCTAGGGTGCAGATAGACGATAATAAAGTGTATCACCGATAGTCAAAGATATCGCCTGTTGCTCATGCCTTTGACGACAGCGAGACGACGATTATTATTATTATCTGTCAAAAATAGACTAGGTGCCTATCTTTAGTGATGCAGCGCGGAGAGCGGCTTCAGAAACTTGCCACGGCGCGGCTGATCAGCTCCGGTGGCTGTGGATGCGCTGCAGACGCGCTGCAGACGCGTGCAGTGTAAATAAGGGGTAAGAGCTTTATTCATCATACAGTGTAGATCGCATATAATACTCGCGCTAGACTGAAGTCAGTTATGATGTTCTTTGGTAATGTAAATGTTCTTTGCTCATTTTGAATAACTGAGGAAATGTAACTTGTTTCATTAACTGCTCGTCGCCAAACATTTCAAAGACATTCCTCCTCTCCTGAAAGATTTGCGCACGTCTCGGTCTCTTCAGCGCCATCACAAGCCCCTACTGGCAACTCCTAACCACTTGAGAGACCTCTCCAGCTGTCTTAAATAACTGAGAGAGTAAGAGTGATTCTTAGCTTTAAGAAGTTTGATAATTTGCTTTTATACTTAAGTTTGAAAGTAGGAGTAAATTTCATGAATTCTCAGCACTTAAGACTAAAATGGCACTTTGAGAAGCTTGATAAATACGGGCCCAGATCTCCACAAACGTGACATTCTCATGACCTGGACAGCTGACTTTCCTGACCTCCCGTTTCTCTCACATTCCAAACTGAAACACCCCTCAATTTCTCTTCTTGAAGAGAGAACATCCAAACTCTCATAAACTTTAGACCAAAAGACAAATAATACCTGTTGCTGTTATCAAAAGCAGTATACATTTTATTTACTTAGGAGTCAGGTTGCATTTTATGAAATGAAAGTAAGCTTACGGTGTTATTGTAATCAATGGTATTTTTGTGTAATCTTTGGAGGTATAATTTTCTCCTATAAAGTGAGTACTACACTTATAGCATCATATGCATGATGTGGTGTTTTTAATCTTTAATTTGAACCCTTTTGTGTGTCTTAGCAGGAAAACTATTAACATGTAGGAAATATGCTGAATTTGGTTTCATTTTAACGGCCATGATAAATGCAACAAGTTGGTGTAAATGAAAGTTAACTTTTATTATAATAATGTAGGATTACAACCCATACAGAATGTGTTAAGATATTTTCCTCATGAGATTAAAGCAACTAGGAGAGAGGATTTACTGCATGGAAAATGAGCCGTGTAGGCGGAGCTCCGTCTACAAGAACTATTTCATTGGAAGAGCATCGAGTGGGAGGGACCGAAATCTCCGGTCTAAAATACTGACTCCCAGCTCTCTGACGCTCTCTGCTCTCTGCTGGAAAATCGCGCTTCTTGAAACTTGGAGCTGCTCCAAACGAGCTCCTAGCCTTAACATCTGGCCGAGTTTGAACATTGAACCAACACTTAGTCAAATCTCTGAAGAAACCCTTGATAGTCTGAAGCTACGCGAAGGGAACTCAAGAGCGTCAAACAGCACCCAGAGCCAACCAAGCAACAACCGAAGGGCATCCCCAGAGTGACGTCACGGGACGAGGACACGCGGGGTTCCCTCGAGCCACACAGATCATTTCAACTTAAAAGCAAGTATCAAACAACCTCTAAAGTGGCTGAATCCTGTGGTATTTTATCTCTAAGAGTAAGGATAATAGAGTTCTCCTCTTGATGATCGACACAGGTAAAATTGTGTGGAAATGGCAAAACAGTGCTATATTTTAATCATTCTCAATTGCAACAATTCATTGCCTGTGTGTATGCATTTTGTTTTGTTATTTAGCTTAGTTCATGTATTTTAGTAAGCTAGCAAATAAACTCTTGTTTGATTTATAGAGAAGTGTTCTGTTGTGGAATATTCAAATCAAAACTTTGCCCAGATTACGTTACCTGAAATCTAACAACTCGCTGGACGATTGTTAGATAAGGTATAAGTTGGACGATTTGATTAATATCAATTGATCATATCAATATCAAATCGTAAGATTCCCTAAAGCTTAAACCAAAGAGCTAAATGAAACCATGTAAAAAGGGTAAAATCCTTTACAGCACGCACAAGCATAGAGTGTTTCAGACAGCGCGGCATACCGATTTGATTCCTCTTTCATGGATCCCTGCGTTTAAGATACATATGCATGGAGGTTTGCGGTTACATGTCAATACTGGAAATATTTCTGTTTTAAACCATGAAGGCGAGCCAATGGATATCACACAAGCAACATGCAAACTTTGTGCAACAGTTCACCATGCCGGTGAATGTCGTAACTTCTGTCATACAGAAAGTGAAAGTATTCACAGCGCATATTCTCTCCGAGACGACAAGAGACAAATCAACTTCAACATGTGCTGATAAAAGTATAAATGAATAGACCTCTTTTAAAGACCCCATCCCCCCCATCACCCCCCCCTTCCGGTCCGCAAGATTTTTTTCAAACTGTAACCGGTCCACTGTGTAAAAAAGGTTGGAGACCCCTGACCTAGAGGACATGCTTGTCTGACCATGTAAGTTCCCAAGACTACTTCGGAGAATAAAGCCTGTCTGTGTTGGATCCTTCTGTCAGCCTAGCCTTGGAACCTGCCTTGATGAAGGGTATGCATACTAATGTTATGTCATTGATTGGCTGAGGTTAGAAGAGTTCAATGGTTAGCATCGGCACTGAAAAACCGAATGCTCATGTTTGAGGGAACCTCAGAAGAAGTTTTTTTTTCATGGGTGACCAGGTCTCAAGTAGTTGCCTTGAATAAATATCATTGAACCTACTTCATATGAGGCCATTCTGGAATAACTCTGTGGCCCTGTCCACATGAACATGGGTATTTTCAAAACACATATTTTTTTCTATGCGGTTTGGCCGTTCATACACACGCAAACGCAGTATCAGGTCACTTAAACCGAACATTTTTGAAAACTCATGCCAGGGTGAAGATTTTCAGAAATTCCTGTTGCAGTGCTGTCGTGTAGCTGGTGAAACTGGATATTTTGGCTTGTGACGTTGGAGTGTTTTTTCAGGCTTCTGGTTGGTTAATGGTTAGGGTTATATTGCCACCTTTCGGTTTGGTATGTTCTTGACAGCGCCTCATAGTGTTTTTATGTGGACAATTTATTTTTTTTAACGAAAGATGAAAAATGTATGTGCAAATGCATTCATTCCCTAACTATGTGGTGGAACCCTGGCTTTGACCTAGGGCCCCACTCTTGAGGTTTGTTGTTGTCTTTGTTTCGATGGACACCTCCTTCATGATGCCCTTCGATTGTTTTTCTAGTTGAAGCAGTCTAATTTTAAGTTTAGCCTCTATGGATTACAGGGTTATGTGATAATGCACTCATTCCCTTACTATGTCATCGGACCCTGGCTTCAACCTAGGGTCCCACACTTGAGGCCTGTTATTTTCGGTATCACGATGGACAACTACTTTGTGGTCTTCCAGTCTGTGGCTTCTGGAAAGGGTGGTTCTAAAATAACTTTCTCCCATACTTGAAATATTGTTACGTTGTGGGAATATTATATATGTGACAATGGACCACAAAACCTGTCATAAGGGTCAATTTTGATGAATATGTCATCAAAGCTGAATAAATAAGCTTTCCATTGATGTATGGTGTGTTAGGATAGGACAATATTTGGCCGAGATACAACTATTTGAAAATATGGAATCTGAGGGTGCAAAAAAATCTAAATATTGAGGAAAATAGCCATTTAAAGTTGTCCAGGGGCCCGTTTCAGTAAGGAGGTTCAACCAACTCTGAGTTGACTTACTCTGAGATGGGAAACTCTGAGTTTTCGGTTACAGAACAGCTGAATTGTGTTAGTTTACGCAACTCTAAGTAGGTTGACTCTGAGTTTAGCGTGTGCACCACGACTATGAAAAGTCATGATCAGTGGAGCTCTGAAATTACGATTCACCATGACAACAGCTCGCGCCAAAAAGACGTTCGCGTGCATACTTCCGTCAATGCGTAACTTTAATTCTTAATAACTGTCAATAACTTAATAACTGTTATAATATCAGAGGTGAAAACGGTAAATTATTGAACTAATATTAATTTTAATGGTATCCCATGGCCACAAAAAAAAAGGAAAGCCAGAAAAAAAAAACGAGAAAGTGGCAGCAGCTAAAAATGAAGTATAAAAACAAATCAATCAAGGTAAAGCTTTAAACATGAAAGGTTCAAGGGTGTGGGCTAAACGACTTTACAAACATTTGACATTAAATATCATCCAATGTGTATTTCAACACGCTGCAGCTTTTTCCACACAATCTTTTCACATAATTAAATATTCTCTAATCCAACCTGTTACATTTCTTAGAGTAATAAAATTAACTACTGACTTGTCGACAGCAAGAAGGCAGAGGGAGAACCTGCAGCAGCACCACTGACAGATGAAGAGGAGATGGTCAATTATTGGAAGATTTCTAAAATCCAAAAGTAAAAAGAATAACTTTTGCTTTTGTACTAGGAAATAAAGATGACCAGACATTGTGAATAATTAGTTTATTTAACAGCTGTGGGGGTGGTTACGGCTCTACCCCTCCATATGGCATCCTTCCATTCCATACAGTGATCAGTATCATTTTCAGAAGGTGTGATGGTGGGGATATGCTTGTCATCAATGCATCCAACCACACTGGAAATCCTGAAGGAAATTCTGATTATTGGGTTACTTCCAGACGTCACAGAAAGATGTTATCAAGTGAACATCATTTATCAGATTAGCCTCATTTAAACTGATTTCTACACCACTGAACTACAGTCCTGTGATACTCCTCTTTGACGGATTTGTGCCCAGGAAGAAAATCTCAGAAAGAGCGTGAGAGCGATGCACACTTTCCTTAAAATCTGCATACAGGACTTATAATGTGATCTGCATCTCCGATGTTTTGAAGAAAATTACCATTTAAAATGGTACTGCTCAAATAAATATGCACATGAATACGGTGATTTTTTTTTTTTTTATAATAAAATAAATAATATACAGTATTTAGTCTTGTTTCCATGAAGGGGAAACAACAAAAAATTTAAGTTTTTTTTTTAATTATCTGGAAATTAAAAATATTCTTGTTTCCGTTTGCATTAAGATTATTTTTCTTACCCTATGGAGAACAATTTTTTTTTATTTTAACAAGACTAAATATCTAGATAATTTTTCATCTACAGAAAATACATCTTAACTTAACCATTTGTACTTGAAATAAGACAAAAATACTCCGTAAGAAAAGCAATTTTGCAGAATGAATGAATGAATGAATGAGGTATTAAAACATCGCTTCCACTTTAAAAAGGGGGAGGAGGTGGAAAGAAACTCTGGGTTTACCGAAGAAAACCTGCTCCCGACCAGGTTAGGTTCATAGCGTAAGTTACCACGGTAACTGACTCTGAGTATAAGTTACCTCTCTTTCAGAAACGGGCTTGACTTACCCTGCTTTCCCGGGTTTGACAAACCTCCCGTTTTGAAACGGAAAACCCAGAGTTTCCCTCATTTCAGGGTTAACATTCAGGGTTAAGAGTTTTCACTTAACCTCCTTTCTGAAACGGGCCCCAAATGAAGTTCCTAGCAATGCATATTACTAAAAATAATAAAGTTTTGATATATTTACGATAGGAAATTTACTAAATATCTTCATGGAACATGATCTTTACTTAATATCCTAATGATCTTTAGCATAAGAAGAAAAATCAATAATATTGACCCATACAATGTATTGTTGGCCATCACTACAAATATACCCATGCGACTTATGACTGGTTTTGCGGTCCAGGGGCACATATGGGGTCAGCATTAAGTCCTGACTATGTGGACAGACCTCGATGTTGACCATTCAACAACAAGCATCTTCTAGGATGTATTTATAATGTGTATACTGTATATATTGAAGTAAACGGCAGAGTGAGGTGTACTTGGTCGCTTTAGTCGACCCACTGTCTGTCCTCATATCCCCAGCAAATCAAGGCTGGATGTCAGAGTGCATTTGTGGCTGAGGCTACATCTGCATGCTTCCTCTACTGGTTGCTTCTAAAAGCCTCCAGCCATTTCAAGTGGAGGGCCTGTTGGGCCTGCCTCCATGATGCAGATGCCTTTTTATGGTCTTGACAACGTGCCACACTTCATCATATGAGTACTGCTAGCCAAAAAAATTGGCATGTTTTCACACGTACTTCAGACACCAGTTACACTGAAAGGGTTCCCATAGCATCAACTCCATGATACAGCATCTCACAGAACCGGTTTACATATGTAAACTAAAAAATGTATTTAGGTTGATATACGTGTGTATGTGTGTATATATATATATATATATATATATATATATATATATATATATATATATATATATATATATATATATATTATTTTTTTTTTTTAAGAAAACCGGTTAATTTCGATGTTACTACTGATACTAATGTAATCAAATGTGTTAAATATAAAATGATGTAGTAATTGAATGTTTTATCATTTAAACTTTCAGAGGATCTGGTTGCTGTTGGGAAATTAATATTCATGATGTCCGTGAATGGATGCTTCACAGTCTTGTTGACACAGGACAACGTTCAGACACTCGGACTACAAACAGGTCGCCTGTTTCAGCAACAATACCAAACATAAGGTGTGTGCTTTTGATAATGACTATTAGGGGCAGTCGTGGCCTAATGGTTAGAGAGTGGTTAGATAAATGCAAAGCACAAATTCCGAGTATGGGTAAGTATACTTGGCCACATTTCATTTCACTACTCCATAGACTTGACCTAGAACTTTCTGGAGTACTTTATACTGAATGGTCTTCTGCAGTCAAATATGTTTGTACCACCAAAGTGTGCAATCTATTTCATCAATGTCTACAGCAGCATATTGTAGCTATAGGTTGCCTCACCTATCAAGAAAATAATTGTTTTTGATTGCTGTCTTTTTTCTTCAGGGTTCCTCAGAACTGTTTTCAGAGTCTTCACCTGCTGGTCCATGATCCAGATGGAGATGATGTGAGATGCAAGTGCCAATCTTGCCAACAACACCCACACATTTATCTTGATGAGGTAACATTTTTTGATGATACACTCCCATAAAATGTTCAAATACAGATTAAACAGGCAAATGAACTTTACCGTGGCAATTTAAAAAACTTACATTTTTACAACTTAAATGGTGAATTTTTCAATGCACAAAATGTGATATTATTTTTTTGCATCTAGGACTCGTGTACCTTGAGTGGTAATGATACCCTGGACATGGGACTGCATGTTTTAGAGTTCACGATTGAGGATTATCCTGCATCAAACATCACATTGATGAATGGGAATGGGATCTCCTCTGTCAGAAACCCTTATAATCAGACAGTCAACGCTGACCCAACTCCACTCAATCAAGTGCCTCTGCAGTTTGTAGTTGAAAGTGAGTGAAAATCCTGTAGATCACTGGTTTTCAGCCTTTTTAAATGTAATTGTCCACAACACTATTTGAAGGCCTTACACACTGTAGTTTTATGTAAATTAAGTATTAGGATTCCAGAAGTTTTAAGTACTGAACATTTTTCAAGGTTCCCATGGACTTTTTTAAACCAATTAATTTACACTTCCAGTCGTCTGTGATTTACTGGAAGATTAAGATTAAGAAAAACACACACACACTAAAATATTTTAGAACTTGGCTTAACTAGAAAAAAAAGCCCATGAATAAAAATATCTTGAGGTTTAGTTTTTAAAGTTTATTTTAGCTTTTCTGCATTTTGGTGAAAAAAACAACACATTTGAAAAAAGTCATGACTTTTGAACAACATGAGATGATACGTAATGTAAAATAATGTTCCACCATTGAAAGCAATTCATAATTAGCCATGTAATGTGATTAAAATTTCAATGAATAGACCCAGTGCCAAAGTTGCTGTCAAAGACAAGTTAGTGTATGAATAAGGATTTGGTAGTAGTTTTCATGTATTGTGTAGCTCCAACTCACCACAGTTCTGTGCATTTACAACATTCTAGCCCGTTTCCACTGTTTTGTAGTCCAAACCCCAGTCCACAGTTGTGCACCAGGGGTGAACAGGCCAGGTTTACTGACGCCAACTCCCTTACACGGAGATGTTCAATACGCAGCTGTGGGATGTGTTCACACTATCACCCTCCATGCCCAGAGCTTGGGCAACAGGTCTGAAATATGCATTGTTCAAAACTAAACTAAACAAATTCAGGCACAACTTTATTGAATAGAGGGCAAGTCGTTATCATAAACGGGTGACTTTTGTAAAAATTCAGGAGGCCTATCAGATGCAGGACCAGTTTTGTGGGTTTCAACAAAAGCAACTTCACTTGAAAATGTAATAGCATGACAAAATGGATTTGGCAAATGCTCCAGTGTGTATTTGTGTTTGCACTCTAGAGAGCATCAAAGGTTTACAACAATTTTTGCAGCATTGAACATTGTAGTCAATCATAGACATGTTTGTTAATTTCTTGAATGCAATGGCCTAACAGAGGTGTTTAAATTAGTCAGAACTCACTTACTAGAAATCAAAAGAACACCAGAGTTATTGTTCATGCAGTGCTGAGTTGCATGCTCACAAATCCTCTCATTATAAAAAAGCAAACAAGATGTAGCCTAAATAAGCAATTCATTATTACTGGTAAAATTACCAATGGCCATGCACATGCAGCAAAGTTAAAGAAGACATTTGCATTTAATTGTGGGATTTTCTCTCAAAATGTAAAAAAAAATGATTACCTTCAAAATGGACAGGACAATAATGATTGTATTTAAAAATAGATGCACATTAAGCAAAGTAATGCAGCCTAATAGATTAAAATTAAAATATTTTAAAATAATAAAATATAAATATGAAAATGCTGTTGCGATTATAAGTAAAACTAATGACTTAAATCTTGTAAATTGTTAAAATGCTCAGTATAACTAGATAATGTTGTCTGACATGCACTCTTGATCATTTTAGATTCAGCCAGCAGGTTTACATGTTCCAGTTACTTAGTAAATGTTATCTAATCTTTCTGTCACTTTTGTGTAGTATCTTGGATTTCTAGGTCAGTGGACCATGGAATATGTCAACGACTTTGAGAAATGCAAGTCAAGGAGTTACTGAGGCAACGCTGACCTGGACACCACAAGAATCCGACCTGCATCATCATGTACCTGTAGAGCTGGAGTCAAGTCCAGCTTTGTCGAGTCCAAGACCAGGACTAGTCGAGACCGAGTCAAGACCGAGTCCAAAGAGGCTCGAGTCCAAGTCAAGTCCAAGTCCAAAAATTTCGAGTCCAAGTCAAGACCGAGTCCAAATGAGAGAAAAAAAGGATCCTCTTCAAAACCACATGCTTAATTATTGATATGTGATGCGAGAGACAGCATATCTCCTATTCTAAGAAAATAATTTTGCATTATTATTTGTAATGATCAAAAAGCATGTGCAAAGTAACAACTCTGTAGGACAGGGGTCTCCAAACTAGATCCTGGAGGGCCAATGCCCTGCAGACTTTTGCTCCAACTGGCTTTAACACACGTATCTGGAAGTTTCTAGTGTGTCTAGTAAGAGCTTGAAGAGCTGGTTCAAGTGTGTTTAATTAGTGCTGGAGCTAAACTCTGCAGAACACCAGCCCTCTAGGACCGAGTTTGGAACTGTAGGATCAAATTATTTTTATTTACTTTATTTACTTTAGGTATAGCAATTTCACACAAGCTGAAGTGCAACTTCACATTTTCAGTCTTTTTATTATAGTGTAACAGTATTGTTATACAATATTATACATAATATACTGCTTTATAATAATAATAATTGTGTATAACAATATTGTAGTGTAACAATAACATTCTGGGCTGCCAATGGAAAATGTAACAAATAACAAACAACACAGGTGTCACTAAAAATTTTGAAATCCTTTTTAACTCCAAAATGACTGCAATGAACATGTTCCCATTCTTGAACTTATTACTTAATAAACCAAAGTAGCATTTTCAACAAAAAAAAAAAAACTAAGTAATAAACATGAACATCTTCAGCTGTGTGTGTATTTGTTTGCCTTAGGCCATATAACATATTCAGGAGTACCAGTCAAATCAAAATCCCCCAGGGGATTACCAACACAGTTTTAGTGCAGAATTGGATGCAAGTAAGGGATAGCAGGACCCTGACCTGAACTGGCTCTCATGTTCATACTGCAATGACAATGAAAATACGATTCATCTTTCACCCCTATTTCTAACCTCATAAAAAAAGTCGGTAACACTTTACAATAAGGTGTCATTTGTTAATATTAGTTTAATGGATTTTTAGTGATGGAAATCCATTTATCCTTTGCTGAAACCGCGCGTCTTCATGGAGAGCGCAGGTCATGGTTGCTTAGCAACAGCAGACGCCACGGGAGCGCAAGCATATACAAAGTGCTTTGGAAAGAAGGAGAAAGCGACGCGCCTAGCTTTTTCCACGCGCTTTTAGGCGCGACATGCGAATGTGGTTTTGTTTTGAAGGAGAAAAAAAATCATAATGCTGGACTCGGTCGAGACCAAGAAGAACATTTGGCGAGTCCAATGACCAAGTCCGAGACAAGTCCGAGTGCAAACACCAACGAGTCCGAGACAAGTCCGAGACGATAGAAAAACGTCTCGAGTCCGGACTCGAGTCCGAGACCGGACTCGAGTACTACAGCCCTATGTACCTGTATGCTTTGCTGCAGGGACACTTCAGAGGTAAAATGAGGTCTGTCGTTGGGAATTCATGACATTATTTTTTCCATGACCATCTGTCTTTCTCTCCATAATTAGTCAGTCAGAGATGAGGTGCATCGTGATCGTTGTGGCAAAATCGAGGGTTCTCTCAGGTAAAAATAAAAATAAAATCTTAAATCTAAACAGTTGCTCATTTTCCCAGTTTCTGTCATTGATTTTGTATTGTGATATATCTAGTTAAGGCATACAACTCTAGATCTAGGTCCTTCACATGCAGTTTGCTAGCAATCTCATCATTTAATACATTACACAAGCCAAATGGCCTGTAATTGCTCCTCGGAATCCCCCCACCTCCCCCAGCACCACCTGTCTAGACCTGCTAATAGACATATTTATGCATTGGAAGCATATCTTACATGCTGACAGCAGCATGTCTGTGTTATCTGTTAGTAGTAGCAAGCCTGGACTTGCAGCATGCATAGATCTAGTCAAAAAGACCAAGTACATTAACAATGTCACATTCATTAACATGCAAGCCGTTTAAATAAATGTTGTCAGTTTTTCAAGCAGATTATTCCCTAAATAATCCCCACACCACTGTTATGATTTGGATTTTTGTTCTTGTTAGTGCATTGATAATATCTTGCGGTTTTTATTGTTGTTGTCATTTTTATTACGATTAATCAATAAATGAATCACATCTCATAACTCCTTACAAAAGATTTAAAATGAAACTACAGTCAAATTTGAACTGCCATAAATGTAACACTACATAATCAGGCACTTTTCTGCATATGTTTTGGGAATGTCCTGTCGTCATCAGTCTATGGACACATGTAAACCTGGTTTTGTCATCATTACTGCAAATTGATTGGTCTGTTAACCCAAGTTTGTGTCTCCTTAATGATGATTCTGGTCTCTGTATTAATTTAATGCAAAAGAGAATGTTGTTTGCTGGATTTACAGCTGTGATGACAATAATACAGAA
Source organism: Aspiorhynchus laticeps (assembly GCA_023376895.1). NCBI lineage: Eukaryota > Metazoa > Chordata > Actinopteri > Cypriniformes > Cyprinidae > Aspiorhynchus > Aspiorhynchus laticeps. Next base: position 81,164 of record JALXFT010004523.1, read on the forward strand.
CTGGTTTACACCACACATGTGTAGAAAAACATTTTGGATCCATAGCCTCCTGCAAATAGTCATGTGAATGTACAACGGCGCGAGTTGGTGGGGCCAGGCCCTCGACCATTGATGCCTGGCAGTGTTTTTTGATGGATATACGTGATTGTATAAAGGAGTGACTTGTTTTTTTTTTTTTTTTTTGTCCTTCCCTCTCTCCCTCCCTCCCTTTTGATTGGACCTTGAGATGTTGAGTATGTGTCTGTTTTGTTATATTTTGGATGTTATGTGTGAAAAAAAATAAAAAACTGTTGATAACAAAAAAAAAGATGAATCACATTTCTCAAGGTGAAGCAGAGGTCTTCTGTGAGAATAACAGTATCAGCATTGCAGTAAGCAAAGCCTCCATGAAGAGGATTGATCAAAACTGGCTCCAACTGAGAGATCCCACCTGTTCTCTAACTTCCAATGACACCCATATCCTAGGCACCATGTCCCTCAACACCTGTGGTACCACAATGGAGGTACAAAAACTGATGTCTTTGTTCTCCAATCTAAAAACAATATTTGCTAGTACCCAATAAGTAATTTTAACAGTCAGCCGCATAATATTATATATATCTGTTTTCTGTTTCTGCCTGATCTTTTCACATGCTTGATTCGTCAACACCAATCAGGACTCAGGAGAATTCTTGGTCTTCAAAAACGAGATCAGTTCTTTTGAGAACCCTAATGACATACAACTGAAGTTATGTGTTCAATGTGTAGTTACAGGTGTATTATGGATGACACCGTTAAGGTTTATCAAAGTGATTCAAGAACATATGACTTTGGGATCCAGGCTTTCAAATTCACAGGCGGCTACAATGAGGTATTACAGAGTCACATAGTAATGCTGTACATTCTGTAATGCTGAAAATTTTGGAAATTCAGTTGTGCAGAAACGTTTAACTGCAATGCACTCGAACTCTTTTGACAGGTGTACATTACCTGCTCTGTCATTCTATGCGCGGAAGGTAGTTCAAACTCCAGATGTGCCCAAAGCTGCCTCAAGGAATCCACACACAAACGCAGATGAGACGTGAGCAAGGAAACCGCCAGGAATTACATCACGCAGGGTCCCTTCCGTTTGGCGAGACAAACTCATCATTCAGCAGCAGGTATATTAACATCTTAAAATAATGATGACTTCAAATGATTCTGAATCATGATTGGTCATATAACTGAATCTTTTTTTTTTCAGCTTCAGAAAATGGTGGTTCACGTCATATCAGCGCAGGCACCGGGGTCTTCGCAGGAGTCTTCATAGTCTCCATGGTGGTCCTGGTGGGATTGTTGGTGTATAATGGCAAAAAAACAAGAGCAGCTTGACCGCATGTATTTGATGTCCAACTTCTGAAATATATATTTTTCATTCCAGATAATTAAATGAATTTTAAAATTTCTTTGTATGAATTTTCTTTTCTATTTTGTGGTAAAATCTGCATTACATTGTATGTCTGTCACAATGTAAAGTTGCACTTACATAAAGTGATTATGTTTTCGAAACTGCTTATGATTTAATGTGTATCAGATTCTGTCCAAAGATAAAGACTTGTACAACTGCTTTACTCAAGTAATATATTCGTCTAGATCAATAAATAGCAGATTAGCAGCATACTTGATGTTAAATATTACCTTAATATTTTAAGTATATTGCCTTTTATTCTTTTTCACCTGGTTTCTTCTTCATTTACGCAAGGTTAAACATTGATGAGGGATCATGTCACAAACAACTGATACCTCAGTGAAAATTGCACTATAGACAAATAAAGTAAAATGACTCACTTATTTCATTAGAAGTAGGGGAGAGCGGAGCACAACCTAACACTTTTTGACTTTCTCTGCTTACTGCTTTTCATATACCTGTCAAAGCAGTAACTAAATCAGCATACGATCATCTCAAAAACATTGCAAGAATTAGATGTTTTGTTTCCAGTCAAGACTTGGAGAAACTTGTTCATGCCTTTATCACCAGCAGGGTGGATTATTGTAATGGTATCCAAAGAAGACCATTAGACAGCTGCAGCTCATCCAGAACGCTGCTGCCAGGATTCTGACTAGAACCAGAAAATCTGAGCATATCACACCAGTCCTCAGGTCCTTACACGGGCTTCCAGTTACATTTAGGATTGATTTTAAAGTACTTTTACTCGTTTATAAGTCACTCAATGGCCTAGGACCTAAATACATTGCAGATATGCTCACTGAATATAAACCTAACAGACCACTCAGATCATTAGGATCGAGTCAGTTAGAAATAGCAAGGGTTCACACAAAACAAGGGGAGTCCGCTTTTAGCTATTATGCAGCCCGCAGTTGGAACCAGCTTCCAGAAGAGATCAGATGTGCTAAAACATTAGCCACGTTTAAATCCAGACTGAAAACTCATCTGTTTAGCTGTGCATTTGTTGAATGAGCACTGTGCTACATTCGAACTGACTGCATTGTATTTTATGTATAATCATTTTCTGTTTTTAAAATTCGTTGTTTTTATTATTTTTAATTCCTTGTTTTTATTGCTGTGAATGACTATTTCACTTTATTTTATGTAAAGCACTTTGAATTACCACTGTGTATGAAATGTGCTATATAAATAAACTTGCCTTGCCTTGCCTTGCCTTTCTCAGTTTGTGTAAATTCACAAGGGGTTCAGAGTATAATTTTTTATCCACAGTAATTTCACACTTGTCTAGTACAAATATGTCATCGTTTCATCATTACGGTGTATACATTTTTCTTTATTTACCCAACGTGCCCTGTAGGTGGGGTACATTGTAACATCTGAGGGGCACATTGTAACATGACCATATGACAGCTTAAAATGTTATCTGATCTAATGAAAAAAAAAAAAGTCAATAAAATAAAATTACCTTTTTCCAAATAAAATTGTTTAAGAATTAAAAATAATCTGATTTTGGAGTTTGACAATGAACACATTGCAACCATGCTTGGTACGACCCATAAACGAGCCAAAATGCTTTACATTTCTTAAAATAATAATTTCTGAACATTAAGCATTGACTGTCAGTCTTTTTTTTACCCGTTTCTTGTAGTTTCTCATTAAAATGCATTAAAGTAAACAATGTAAATTACTTTGCTCATGTAGTAGAATAGCATATTTTAATAACAGCAGGGCACATTGTAATGCAGTGTTACAACGTTCCCCATCTGCGCAGCTGGAATTTAAAACCAGTTAGTGTCTTTTGCTAATTAGCGAAGCATTTAAAAAAAAAAACACATCTAAACTGATAAATAGCAGATTGGAGATTAAAATAATAGCAGATTTTTCTAATTTTAAATGAATACTAAAGACTGAGATAAATTTACTTAAGCCAGAAATGTATTTTACTATGGTAAAATAAATGTTCAGTCATATCTTCAAAACATTTTTGAATTTTGGCACACTTTTTTTTCCTCTACATAGTGGTGATATGGCAACTAGTAAATACCATACATTTTACACAAGTGTTACAACCACATGTGTTACAACTAACCCTGTGTAAGTTAGTGCCCCGCGCTCCCCTACACATTTTTTGGTAACACTTTCTATGAAGCCCATTGTTACGGAAGGAACAGAGGAAGCGTTCGGATCCATCTGCAAGGCTTTATTCAAAGACATGGTCATAAAACAGGCAAGGTTCAGACAATGGCAAACAGGTATATTGAGGGCAAGGCAAGAGAATAATCCAAAAAAGGCGTGGTCGGTCGATTATGTATCCGTATGAAACATGCATACAGGTGCATCCACTACTGCAGAGATGACGAGAGAGTATCGCCGACTTCATCTCTTAAACCGAAAACAAAGAAAGCACTAGTTTATCAAACCATTAAAATGTTAATGCAGTTTCCTTACTGTTGTTCCCTGACACATTCATAATTATTTACTTCTACCGGTGTGCTGTGGCAAGCTTTATGCGTGTGCTTCAACACTTATTAGGCTATGTAGGCAATTAAAGGATCATTATAATGAATTAAATGTTTTATTAATAAACGTGCGATTAGTCGACTAATGCTTAAAATGAACGACTGGTCGACCAGAAAAATCCTTAGTCCAGGGCAGCCCTAATAAATAGTACTATAACATCACAAAATTTAACAAAAGGAAATATGTTGTAGCCTAAAATTGTTGCGGGCCATATCATTATGTAAAAATATTCAATTATTATATGTAGACAATGGAGGTCAATGTTTATAAAATTGTGTAGAAAAGCACAAGAACACATTCATTTCAGCTGTTCAAGACATATGAAAAAGAAAGGCAGGACAAAAAAAAAGGCAAAAATGCTGAACGAATGAAGTAAAGGTTGTTTTGTTAGGATTTTCCAGGAACATATCACAAGCATAAAGCTAAAGACCCTTTAAATAGTTTGACATGAAAAAGAAAATATGTTGGTGAAACTTCCTTCTGAAAAATACATCAGTCATACAATCAGTGTGTTTTTGTTGTCATGTAATGGACACAAATGAGATTTACTGTAAGCCCTTATACACGTGCTGTACACTTTTTTTTCACATTCTGAAGGTAGAAATTAATTTCTACTTAGTAGTGTGTGGAACAAAATGTGTGGAACAAAATGTACTTTCCTACTTTAAAAAACTAAAAAACTAAATATGATCTTTAAGATATACTGTAGCATGAATGAAGCAGTTAGTGCAACTCTGGACAAGGTTCCAAGATATTCAAGATCCATACCAGGTACTTGCAGATAGTTAAACAAATTAGTTACCTTACTATCACAAATGACCAATTTATAGTAGATGACAAACAATAAACTGAATTACTGAAACTGGTTTCTATGATTTTCTTGGGAATTGTGTGCTTCTAATATTATAGCAACAGTTTGGACAGGACCCTTTTCTATTCTAACATGACAATGCCTCTGTGTATAAGACAAGGTTCAAAAAGAAATTATTGATTCAGTCAGTGTGGAAGAACTTGACTGGTCTGCATAAAACCAAGTCCTAATCCCAGTTTAACACCTCTGGTGTGACTGTAAATGCAGACCTTGAGCCAAAAACTCATCACCAAACACCAATGACTTGTACATATGGGTACAGTCATTTTAGACACTTTCAGATGGTTGTAACAGAGATGGAAATACAATTTTTAAAAACACAAATTATGTTTCCATCTTTGTTGCCACAGTTTAAATCACAATAATGACAATAATACTGACTGGAAGTCATAATTTCAAATTAAGTGTTATAAAATTGTGTAGACATTTACATTTAGAGAACCTGTTGACATTGTGTTCCCGTTAATTTATTAAAAGGTTTTTAAAAAAAATGTAATCTTAGGTTTACCTTCATAAACCGTGCACAAACCCTGAACAAAAATAGTGTTATTTGCTTGTCATTTCGACACTGAGTACAGAAGCTTATTTACCAAACCAAACTTGGGAATGTAACCGATTATTTGTATTTTGCTCCAGGTGGATGACAAATATGGTGCGGACTGGGAGGGACCGCACTCCTGTGAGGAAGAGGGTGCGACTATCCCAGAGGTTCAGCTACCACGAGAGCTAACCAATGAGGAAATTGCAACCTTGCCTCATCCTGAAGTTCCTTTATTAAATTCTGTTCAAATTTACCTTGACACAGTCAGTGTGATTAACCATTTAATGTCATAATCACTGAAACTTCCACCTCTTATAACTCAACATGGTCCACTCTTAAGATCTGTGAATCCAATTAGTTTATTGATAAACAATACATTTTTTTTTTATCTGATGCACTGGCTAGTAATTACAATTAATGATTAAACTTGAATAAACAAATGATATAACTTATTGCAAATTAATGAACATGAAATTCTAAAACTTGAATAAACCTTTACAAATACTAAAACTACTATTCATGTTACGGTTTCCTTTTGTTTTAACCTTTTTACATCAAATTACAACATTAAGTTACAAATTATGTTACTTATTACAAATTAAGTAATGAACATGAAATTGAAAAATCATGTACAATTTCATTTCATTTCAAAAACAAATTTTCTCTCTCTGAACAGTCCAATCAAACAGAGTCTGAAGGCAGGGAACATTGTCTAATAGGACAAGTCTCTACATTTAAAAAAGCCCTGGAGCATGCGATTAAATTAACCCGAATCCACTCTCAAATGTAGAAACTGCTGCTTTTAAGTCTGCCTCAAAGTCCATAAAGTTAGTATAGTGAGAAGGGAGTTTTATATTTTCACTACATGTGAATGCAGTGGGCATTTTAACCGAGTCAGTCACCTCTACATACAGATGTTCTGGAAGGATTGCCCACCCCACCCAAAATGTAACCAGCTGCTCGAGATCCAAGGCTGTAGCTGTAAAAACAGTAGGTGCAGAATTTACAAAGATGTGAATCAACTGGCATTCAAAATTTATGTTTGGTGACAAGACTGTTACTATTAAATTACCATTTTCAATGTACGTCCTGAGGAAAGATGACATCTGGCATTTCAATTCCAGAGGAACCTCGTGAAAATCCTCATCTTCATCCTCATCCTGCATCATTGGCCATATAACTCTTTCCAAAACCATCGATCAACAAAGGAAATAACTAAACAGTTGCTTACGTTTTTAGAAGATGGGACAATTTAGTGATTGATTGCATATGTTTTTAAAACCATAAATAAAACCTATTACTTCAGGCAGGATGATTTTGTCAGTCACTTTCGGGAACAGCACTGAGATGAGAGAAGGGCGTTCCTTTAACATAAGCAGGACCCCAGTGTCCTTCAGACCCCGTTTGAGTTGCTTTATCTGCCTTTCTCTGTGACCAATAACCTAAAGAATCAGACACCATTTTCTAAGAAAGCAGACATTTATAAACTTATGTTTGTGGTTTGTTATCTGGGTTATTTTAGCTATTTGCCCATTACTAGTCTTGTAGTGGACAATTCATCTGTGTAAGTTAATCTACATAAAACAATTTGTCTTCATAATCTTTAATCAAATACGAAAACGGCTGAGATGGAGATGGAGAGATTGTGCTTTAAAATAAAGACCTGGCCTGCCTCCATTCCTTCCCATTCAATATTACATTGCACACACAAATACATCACAATGCTGAATACCGCATGTTGAAGATTTTTTTCTGCAAGCCACTTCCTATTTTCAGTAGTTAATGGTGGTAAGTCCCAGCTTAAAGCAAGATGATTCACTTGGTAACGCTCCACATCTGTCAAATCCCTTGGCTCTCCAAGCTATGAAAAAAAAGCTTATATTAAATATTGTTTCATAAATTGTGATAATTGTAATTTAAAGTGGCAGAACAAAAAGCACTGTGATAACTTCAAGTACAATTAAACTAACTAGAGAAACGATATCTGTGATGTCTTGGTCTGGGCAGTCTTTCAGGTCAATGGTGGCTGGCTCGTCATTTCCTAGTAGAGGACTGAACATAGAGGGGCTCAGCCCTGTCAGCAGTGGACCTCCATGAATAAACGAGTGCCCAATCATTCGGCCAATGACCCTAAAAAAATCACTGTCCAGAAGAACTCGTGATGAAGATGGCACCAAGTGATCCTCTTCTCCATTGAAGAATAGTGTTTTTCCAGTGTTTTCTTAAAAAAGTGTTACAAGTCGGCATTTAGTTCACACAATAATTAAGACAAAACTCTTCAATTGCACAGGTAAAGGACTAAAAAAATGAAATTGATAAAATACACCTACCAATGTTTAAACTGAAACCGTACTGTACCCTTGACATAAGCATTGCAAAGTAGTATCGGGTTACGCCATCCCCAATTGCAGCATCACCTGACACAATTAAATTCTTCCTTTATACAAATAGCATACACAGTGCGTGCATAATTATTAGGCAAGTTGATATTCTGGTCATATTTTTTTTCCAAGCACATTTTACCAATTCCAAACCACATCAATCTCAATAACTACTATTAATTTTATATTTAATCATTTATAATTGATATATAATTGTCCATGAAGAGTGAAATTGAAAAACTTCTTATATTCAGGTGTGCATAATTATTAGGCACGTTTGCTTTTACAGATACAATGAGCCAAAAAAGAGATTTAATTCAAACTTAAAAGTTAAAAATTATTACATGTCAATAAGAAATATTAGAAACTAATGCAATACAGAAATTGCAAAGATAATGCATGAGCATTGAACACAGGTGGAGAAGAAAAGACAACTGCCTAATAATTATGCACGCACTGTAGATAATAATCCTATGTTTAATAAAATAAAATAAAAAGATTAGCTTTTAACCATACCTTTAAGGTTAATTGACAGTGGACATGCCCAGTCAGTTCTGTGTGACTTGTAGAATGATAGAAACTCTCTATCTTGGTCTTCCATACTGCTGGTTAGATCAATAGTAACCTTTAGAGGTGTCCGGTCTTCAGCTCTATACAACAAATTTCTTCGAAACCTGTATGCTGCCTGCTGTTCATCAGTCTCTATTTTCCAGTCTGAAAATGAATTACAGACATACAAATACTTATTAAAATACTTAATTAGACACTAGCATTACATCAATTACACTATACATGCTAGCCAATTAAAACTACTGATGATGACTGATGAAAGACCTATGGATCTCATTTGAATTTTCAACAGCAGCCTATATCTGTCTCTATTTTTTATAAATAATTGTTATAAATGTTCCTTATACGGGCTAAGCCTTGTCTGTAAAACTGGGGGTCTATGCTCTGCAGGAAAAAAAGGTGAATATACAATGAGAAAACTTTCTTCACTATTTCTTTAAGTCTCACAAGAGCTCACACAGTTGCATATGAAGACATATGATAAAAAGAACAATTTAGAATATTTCTCAAAATATGCAGACCTTCCACTTCAGCACAAATCTCAAATCCACTGGTCTCTTGATGATCCTGCTCTCTGCTAGAAAGAATTCTCCCTGCTCTGCTGCTGCTTTCAAGAATGCTGTTGCTGCTTCCTGCTCTGCTGCTGCTTTCAAGAATGCTGTTGCTGCTTCCTGCTGCTTTCAAGAATGGGAATGCTGTTACTGCTGCTTTCAAGAATGCTGTTGCTGCTTCCTGCTCTGCTGCTGCTGCTTGCAAGAATGGGAATGCTGTTGCTGCTTCCTGCTCTGCTGCTGCTACTGCTTGCAAGAATGGGAATGCTGTTGCTGCTTCCTGCTCTGCTGCTTTCAAGAATGGGAATGCTGTTGCTGCTTCCTGCTCTGCAGCTGCTTTCATAATGTAGGGTGTTAGGACTACTTGCTGGTGTACTGCTGCAAGTAAACCGGTGCTGCATGTTGCTACTTTCGTGTTGGAGACTGTTAGTTCTGTTCCTGTTTAATTTGCAAATGTAACAGTCAATCTTTATTTATTGTGCATGAGATCACAAACCCATTTGTTGTAACAAAGGCCCATATACACCTGGTATTATTATTATTATATGAAGGTGATCCCCAGGCAAACATAAATTAAAACAGAGATAAATGGAGTATTAGAAGGCAATGTTTACAGAAGTGGTTTACAGGGATTTTAGAACAGCTAAGGGGTGATGTGAGGCATGACAAGGAGTAGAGTTACTACATATACTTGGCAAAACTTCATAAATAAAACCAAAATTTACTATTTTTTTTATACAAAATAATTATTTGCCAAGCAATGTAGTTATTCAGCAATGTGTAACAGAGTGGTTGCCAAGCAACATACAAAGATGCAGTGGTGCACATATACCTGTGACCACAATACTGATGTAATGAGGTCACAGATGTGTTTAAAGAGTATTTTCAGCATCTTCCAATGCAGCTCTGCCAATCATAATCAGGGATTAGATATATATTTTTTTATAATTGGAGTTTTAAAGACTTGTGATCAAATTATGTTACTCTGTGTGTAATAGGGCCTTTGAAGTAAATGGGACACTTCAAAAATATAATCAACATAGTCAATCTTGAAAAGCCTATACTTACAGTTCACAGCAATCAACATGCTCTTGTATCTCCGGTAATGGAAAAGCCTTGCTACAATACAAACAGACCACTGGTGGCCCATTTCCAGACGCTTGTCTTCCAGCAACCTGACAAAAATATGCTTAAGTTACAAAGGCTTAAATAATACATAAATGCAGTGAGAGTGTTGAAGGAACTGTTGAGCCAAAAAATAAAATTAATAATTTACTAACTCTCATGCAGTCTGTGGGTACTTTTAAAATAATTCTAGGTCAGTGGTTTTCAAACCTGTCCTGGAGTACCCCCAGCCCTGCACATTTTGCATGTCTCCCTCATCTATCACACCTGATTCAACTCATCAGCTCATTAGTGTAGTGTAGAGTAGACTGCAAGACCTGAAGTGGGTGTGTCAGATGTAGGCATATAAAAGGTGCAGTGCTGGGGGTATGCAATGGACATGTTTGAAAACCACTGTTCTAGGTAAATCCTTTATTGTAAAATGGTAACCAAAGCTGCTAGAAAATAAGGCAGGCCCTTTTTATATAATTTTATAAACACTTACTTCTGTATTCAGATCTTTTTGCAGTGGTCTTATATAAATTGTTGCAGCTCCTATTCTGACTGCATCAGAGCACAGATATTCAGGAGTGTAGCCTTCATCTGGACATGGGATGGGTTCCAGAATTTTTGTCCTGGTGCAGCCTCGTGTCTTCAAAAGCTGAAAACCACCAGCCTCACTCAGTTTTGGAAACTGGCGCATGAGCTCTTGACTAAATTCTAATGAAGAACAGTATCTGTCTGATAAGGGGAACAATACACATTAACATGCCGATTATTTCTTACTATAATCAAACAGAAAGTTTGTATGTAACTAGAGATGCATCAATGCATCAGACTCTGATATAATATTTTGATCAATTTAAAAACATCAACATATTGGCTATAGCATTAAAAAGGCAATATAGCAAATTGATAGCTCATAACTTGTATAAATGTTTGTGGCATAATCCGTTTTTCTCTGGATAAAATGGTAAAATTCTTGCTAAAACTAAATCTACACAAAATATAGCAGGACAATGTGGACTAGGGTTGGGTATCATCTTAAGTTTAGCCTTTCTGAATCTGCTTATCAATTCATATGGATTCCTAGTTTCGATTCCATTAAAGAAAAAAAATATTCAAACATTTAGATATAAAATATATTTTTCTGACTTTTTGCAAAACATTCTGTTGCAGCTGAAATACCATGAACAATAATCAGCAGACAGCAGTCTACAGAACCTACACAAGGAACTTTTGTCTATGGTTTTACTAACACATCAAACTTCTAAGAAAAACTTTCGGTGCATCCCTATATGAAACACTATGTTACTGTCACAGTGTACTTGTAAAATAAGATGTATCAAATGGGTAACTGACCTGTTACAGTGCATACTCACCAGAGAAAATAATTTTCTTTTCTACTAGTCCTGCTCTTTCCAGTTGAAATTTTTCAGGCACCTTTGGTATTTCTGACTCTTTCCACCTGGCTAGGCAAAAAAAATCTGTGTGTGTATGACACACACTTTTTCTTCATTCTAGGAGTTTGGGATGGAGTGAAATGCCCAGTGCTTCTTAGTCAATTAACTGACTGACGAGGGTAAGGCGAAAATAATCGATTCACTTCACCTAGAAATGCCAACATTTAAAGCAGTTCTAAAATGCAAAGTCAATGCCTTAAATAAAAACAAATAATTATTAGCTTTTATCCCCTTATATCACCTATTACATAGGCAACCTTTGCTTGTAGGTCACGTGATAATGACAACATGGCAAATGTAGTACCACAAAACTAGTGCTGTGTTCGAAATGCCATACTATCATACTACTCTTACTATTTCTGCAGTATCCAGTATGAATACTGTGCATAGTATGCAAATTTTCTGTATGCATGGAATACCTGGATGACCTACTATATTTGCCAGAATCTACTAAATATAACTCAAGTAACGTTACACTGAATCAGTACATAAGTTGAGTCTGGAATGGCATACTACCACTGTAATACATTAATACATTATATATAGATCAGTGCATACTACCATACAACTCCTTGCAGTATGCAATGTGTATACTGTATAAGTTTAGTTAATGCGTTAGAGACTCGATTTCGGGAGGGTGATGGGGCCTATATCGGACGCAGTCCTCAGTGAACCGTCTGTGGGAGGCGCATCGCTGCACAATTACTGTGTGTCGCCGATTTTATCGTACACTCAATCAATAAAATATTACTAACTATGAAGTTAAAACAGCTCACTTCACAATTATTTCGGAAACATGACGATTGATTTTACCACAGATATTAAGGGGACTGAAGCGATAACAACATGGCTGACTGAGATTAGACTCACCTTGTACCCCACCAAATGTCCGTCGATCTGGAGCACATTCAGCCATAGGTTGTTGGGGAGGTCCGGTTGTCAATAATGATGAACTGTGCTCCAGGGCCTCGGCAGCGTCCTGTAAAAGTTTTGTAATTGAATTCCTGTCCATTTTGTATGAAAAAACTCAGACAAGGTACTCAGTTCCGCCTTAAAGCTCCGCCCACGCTAGTTGATTGGCACTCCTCATTTGCATTTGATTTATCAATGGCTGTTTTCAGTTTCCGTTTGAGCAAACAATCTGAGCATTTTATTTGCCGTTTGCGATGTCGATTTGAGCATTTGATTTATCATTTGCGATGTCCGTTTGAGCATTTGATTTATAGTTTGAGCATTTTATTTATAATTTAATCATGACAGGTTTATACTGAGTTGATCATGAAAATTAAATATCAAATACATTTGAGCATTTGATTTCTCATTTGAGAAGCCATTTTGATTTATTATTTGATAGTTTGAGCATTTGATTTATCATTTGGGTAGTTGTTTTGAGAGTTTGATTTATTATTTGATCTTTTTATGCATTTTAATTTTCATTTCAATTTTGTTAGGAAAAAACTTCCATACCTAAGTACCTACAACATCCTTATTACATACCTGCCACTTGCCAAAACTCAGTGAATCTTTTGCTCTGTTCATGTTGAAGTTTGTAATAGTCTAGTCAATGTTTATGTCTGTTCAATTCAAGCCATCATCTGGTTTTGTTTATGTTGTACATGTTTGACACTTTTATAAATTAAGTGGACTCCTTAGTTACAGAAAGCTAGACCCTTAACCATCAACCCAGCAGTGGTGAGCAGGTCAAGTCTGGTATTCCCAAGTCCAAGCCTGGTAGTCTCAAGTCCAGTGATCCCAGTGCTTCGGGTAGAGACCACCGCTATGCTGTGTGTTTGGGCTGCACATTTTCCCTGAGGCGGCAGCATCTGCCACAGCTCCCAAGAGGCAGCTTCTCACCCTGTAAATGCATGGAGGTTGTTCATGACTTCTCAGTGCCCCATGCCATGGCCACAGAGGCTGTCCATCAACCTGGTCTATTACAGTCAGGAATACCTTCCATGTATCTGCTCTGTCATGGCCTCTTGATCCCTAGTGATATTTTGCTCTGCAATGGCCTTCGGATCTCCTATGGTCTTCAGCATTGCTGAGGTGGACATCCCCTCTGCCAGCTTCACCCCAGTGGTCTCTAGATTTGCTGGCTACACCATGGCTACATTACCCTTCATGGGGGTTGACTTTGCACCACAGTTCAGACCCACCACTGCTCCACAATACAAGCTTACCTCTGCTTCAATCTTCCTTGTTTTGGCAGGGTGTCTGGAACCTCCCTTTTTTAAAGGAGAATATGTAACGTTGGTTTTGGGTTTTGTTTCATGTAACCTGCTGTCAGTAAGTTGTTTGTTCATGGTTCACGTTCATGTCTGTACCAGTCTTGTCAAGTCAAGTTTAAGTCTGTTAAAGTCAAGTCATCATCTGGACACTTGCAAATAAACTACACATGGGTTCAGACTTCTTGCCCTTGGTGGACTCATTAGTTATATCCTGTAACATGATAATAAATCACTTAACAAATCTAACAACAATTAGTGAGGCTTATACTTAAAATAAAATGCAAATGGGGCAAGAAAAGTTAACAATTTAAGATATATTATCTAAAAATATAAATTTATTTTTGGAGACTACTGCCAGGGAACAATCAATCATTAGTGTTATAGCATTTATGAGAATGGAACATCTTCCTGGTGTATGACTTAATGTTTTAACAATGCTGCAGTAGCTGCAGGACTGGAAATTGCAGTCACATTGTTTAAACTTTAGACTAATTAACCAAATGTATGCCCTTAGACTCAATGTACTGTGTATGTCATAAGAAGTGTGTCATCCTAATTACATACATGCCACTTGCCAAAACTATACTAAAAGATATCATTCAAGTAAGTACACTATGATGGCTGAGGAGACTGCAATATCTGACATGTGTAAACATTACAAAATAATGACATTTAGTATGGCGTTAGCATGTTGCTAAGATAACAACACAAAACTTGAATAAGGTGAATAAAAATGAGCACACATTTTGGGAAAAATAATTTTTCCATTAGATTAATTTTCTAAAGGATACATCTGATTTTACCTTTGAACTTGAGTTATTCTTCCATCATGTTGCTGTTTACTGCTTGGCATAGCCTTTGCCACATAAGTGTGTCTATGATGCCTTAAAATACTGTTTAATTCGTTCTGTTTTGGAACAGAGATAATGTCTGTCTCGAAACTGTAGTTTTGCAATGAGGGACTCGCGCGCAGAAATTATTTATTCAAACAAAGTGGAAAGAAAACAGTAAAGAATAAAAACCTGGTGCTTAATTTATAAAATGATACATTTCATATACTGTAATAGAAATATTAAAAGTGACAAACATACAGCGTTGAGTTTAAATTACATATTCCATCCAACCATCCATTTTCCAAGCTGCATCTCAGGCCGAAGGCTGAGAAACGGCTGGACAGATAGTCCATCACAGAGGCTAAACGATATGTTCAGACCTATGGACAACTCAATGATTTCAATTCACCCATCCTGCATTTCTTTGGACTGTAGCCTAGCCAAACCTTGTTTAATCCTTGCTCAATTATATACTGAGTCACTAAGTTTCAGAGGTAGATGTCTTCTTTCAGCACGGAGGAGACCACCTAATTTTAAAGCAGGTACAAAGTATTGTAAGGAAATTCCAATCAATAGAAATATAGGTTACACTTTATTTTTAGGTGTCCTTGTTGCAGTGTAATTATACATTTAAGTACTGAGTAATATTAATTATAACTACACTTACAATGTGGTTAGGGTTAGGATTAGGGTTACTTGCATGTAATTATGCATAATTAATTGTTATTATAATAATAAGTACAAGTAACACATAAGGACAAAATATTCCCAGTTTGGAACAAGTTACAAAAGCGCCATTCAGATGGTTATTGTTTTTCATGGGGACTTCTGTAAAAATAAATTTGGATGGCTTCTCAGCGATAAAACTGGATGCTGATTTATTTACAGTGAGTTTTTGATCCTATGAACCCAAAAGACTTTGCTTAAGAAATCAGTCACTTGTTCAATGTTTATTTAAATATGCTATAACTGGTTAGTTCACCAAAAAATTAAAATCAGCCCATGTTTTACTCACCCTCAAAGCAGGTGTATATGACTTTCTTCTTTTAGATGAATCCAATTATATTAAAAATTATCCTTGCTCTTCCAAGTGTTAGAATGGCAGTGTGCGGGTGTGAGGCACGTTTGATTATGGATGGATGCACTTTATTTGACTACTTTTGGACTGTTGAAGAAAAAAAAAACCACCCGCATACTGCCATTCTAAAACTTGGAAGAGCAAGGAAAGAACATATACATATTCTTCTGTACATACTGTATACAGAAGAAAGTCATATACAGCTCGGATGCCTTGAGGGTGAATTAAACATGGGCTAATTTTCATTTTTGGGTGAACTAACCCTTTAATAATTGGAAAATTAACATGTTATGGCTTTTTAGCTCTCCAAATGGTGGATCTCATACAAAAATAAACAAATAAATAATAATGCAACCTCTTATTTACATACGTTTTCTTTTTTTCTTCATAACAACTCCCACTCGATGTAGTGGAGTGGTGACATTTATTCTTGTAAACTGTTTCCAGCATTTCAGTAATTAAAGTGTCCATGTTTTAAATGCATGCATTGCCATGAATGCAACGGTTACTGTATGGTGCTTGACAGTGGTCAAAAAGGATTTATAAACTGACATTTGGATTGATTCTTGTGAACTCAGAGAGGTGGATTCAAATGGCAATTAAATTACTACACAACCTTGGTGTATGCCAAAAACAGTGATGTGCCATGACCTGAAGAGCAGCTTTTACTTGACAAACCAGTCTGTCAAGAGTTAGAGTGGTTCTGACAGAAAACGAGCTAATATTCCTTGAAAGAGATGAGGAAGGAATGTATAAATTGCAGTTCCAACCACATATTAATTGGATCTGTCAACTATTTTCACTTACAAAACAGCAAATGAAACCTCAACAGACAGAGGCACACATAGGGCATTTAAAAAAATACTCTAAAAAAGTTCAAAATTTCAATACATGCTCTTGTTAAAAGTTCTGAGAGAAGTTTTAATTTACTTGAGTATGTCTAGCATTCATGTAACTTTCACACAACTTGAGACTCTTCCGACCAAACAGTATAGTCTGTAGTATAGTATACTCTCTGTATAGTCTAGAATTGAAGTTTGCCGACAAATGACCCTGTTAGAAATACTTGACCTTTAAATGTTGAATAACTGGTTGAATGAACCTTTGAATGACTGGATTTGCATAATTTGTTGAATCTCTACTTTCATATTTGTACCAATTTTTTTTTTGTTTCATGAAAGATTGAAAAGTGACACTCTTATCAGAGTTTCTTGAATTTGACCAATAAGAAGACTTCAGTAGCAGTAATATTATGTAATACAGTGCTGCACATTTTCTACACCATAAACCATGGTCATAACTGATCTAAATGATTGAAGAAACCCATAGCACTATTATATAAAAAAAATGATATGATCAGTAAGTCATGGCAACTGTCAGGGAGTCTCTGTCACCAGCCCAGTCACCACTCTCACCTGTTCACAATAACCGGAATACTGATCACCCGCACCTGCAGCCTGCAATCAAGCACTCCTTATATATACGCTTCACTCAGACACTCATTGTCCGGTTTACCGTTCACCTACCTGAACTAGCCTGACTCACTCTATACTTACCTTCATGTGCTTCCCCTCAGACCCTCTTGACCTCCTGCGATTCCTTCTCATCGGTTCCAGCCCGATCCCGATCCACCTGCAAAGAACAATACTTCAATCATCACAGATAAGAACCAACGGACTGCCACTTGTGTTACCACTCACCTCGTGTCATTATCATCTCTCTGATTCCAACAACCTGTCAATAAAGCCCCTTTGTATTGACTAACCTCTTGTCTCTGGCCTGTGTTGTGACAGTAACATGTTTTTCCATTACGTTAATAATTCCAATTTCAGCTATTTTTCTTAAGTAATAGAAGATTTAACTCATTTTTTAAAAGTCAGTTCAATATAATTTAGGCATTGATATGTGTATTAATAGGTGTAATAAATGTATTAATAGGTATAATAAAACTAAACAGATGTTTCCTCACTGAAAAACAAAAACACATTTACATGTTTATTTACACTTTATTCACTGTAGCATGGTTATTATTGCTAACTAAAACCATGAAAAACATGTTTGTTAGCTGAAATAAAATAAAATATAAATATTAGAGAAAAGACATAACTAAACTAAAATTAGAAATGTTGCATTGGAAAGTATCTCATATTCAACTTAAGTAGAGGCATTCAAATTATTAGTGGAAATAAAACAAAAAAACTGAAACTAAACTGGAAAAAAAGAAACAAACACTTCATTGTATGAAATCAAAATATGATCTCAAAATCACAAACTTAGCTCAAAGTATCAAACAGATGTACAGAGATGTTATTAAACTACAAAACAACTGCATGCCAATCATTCTTATTGCATGACTGGATTAAGAATATCATTTTGTTTCCTTTACTGGAAGATTTTATTGTAACTGTCACTTTTTTTTATGACTTCCTTCATCAGGTCCTTTAAAAGGGAAGCCCTTGTCAGATTTCATTTACGAGCATCATCATGTCTGTGTCTGCTCTGCTCTCAGCTCTGCTGCTGCTGGCATCCACAGCCTCTGCCTCACACTACTATGGAGGAACAATGACCTTTGACCCAAGAAAGAATCCTGATGGATCCTATAGGGTGAGATTATTAAATGATCAATTATCAGCACTTTTTATGAGGATTCTAATTAAAATGAACTGAAACTATATATACAGTATATACACTACCGGTCAAAAGTTTTAATGTTTTTGAAATAAGTTTATTATGCTGACCATGGCTGCATTTATTTAATAAAAATACAGTACAAACTAATATTGTGAAATATTGCAATATTGTAATATATTTTAAAACATTATATTAATGTGATGCAAAGCTGAATTTTCAGCCACACGATCCTTCAGAAATCATAACAATGTGCTGATTTGCTATTCAAGAAACATTTCTGATTATTATCAATGTTGACAACAGTTGTGCTGCTTCATACTTTGTGGAAACCATGTATTTTCTTTGTGTGTTTTTTTTTTTCTTTAATCTTGCATTCATTTTTTGGGATTATATCTTGCATTAAATATTTTTATAATCTGTTTTAAGATTGTATGGCATCTGCCGTTTTTCCACCCATTTAGGTGGTTCTGAATTGTGTGGGTCAGAATTGATTTGGGTGGGTGAGTGGGCAAAAGTTTGTCTGGTTTGGGATCAGTTTGGCAGTTTTCAAACATTTACATTTTATAGGCTAATTGGTTTACAAACAAAACCCAAGTGTGTATTCCATTCTATCAGTCATCATGATGTTATGAAACACACACACCCACTGCAAAGTCAGCTGGTGTTGGTGCTGATGCCGACAAGTACACACTCGTAGCCAATTAAGATTCCAGAATGTGGATGATAATCGTATCTATGAAGAAACAATTAAGGATCTCAGGGGTGTTGTAGCAGACATTGAACAACAGTTGATTTCTAGGCTTATCAGACTGTAGCTATGCCAACTTTATTTTGAGAAATAACTTACATCTGTATTTTTTCAGGTGGATATCCGCTTCAAGGAGGCTTATCATAGCTGCTATACAGATGATTCCTGGAATTGCGGATCTGGAAATTGTGGCAGTAGAAGCACTTATGTGAGTGGTCGTGTGGACAACAGTCCCAATGGTGGTAGCTGGTGCCAGACTGAGGGAGTGATGACAAGAACCGTCTCCAACAACAGCCCATTTCAGCTGCAGTAAGCACACTTATTCAGAGGAATAAGACTAATTTAATTTAGTCTATAATCTAATAGGGCTGTATTCAAATAATGTATTACAAATGAAATTAATGTGTCAACAGCAAAAGTAGTTGCTGCTGGATCTTTAACAGAGTCTCAAATAGTGGAAGCTGGAGACTTCTCACACATATTGACCTTGGAGAGAGATCTGACACTTCTAAACCTAACAGATCTCCAGTCGTCACTGCACTTCCCATTGTAAGGTAATTACATCCTAAAATCCTTATGAACGCCATTAATCTACACTGTTTGAATGTTCAGCATTCATTATTTAACCAATATATCACAATTATATCACTGTAATCATTTTTTAAATGTTTTATTTGTATATTATATATTTTAAATATTTTCATTATTTATCTTGCTTCCATTTTCATTATTATTAGTAGTAGCAGAAGTAGTATAGCAATATTTTAATTCTTTCTTTCTTTCCTATTTATTTATGCATTTATTTGTTTTACATTTTTTCTTCAAGATATATAAATGTAGTTCAGTCAGGACCACTCTGGCAGTAAACACATGATTTATTGATTACACACAATATTTGGTTTGGCGGTATGGTTCCGTATGGGGGTTCAGCAAAAAACAATATGTAAATATTAGCTGCCTGTAATGACCCCCCGGAAACATCAGCATGACATCAATATAATGAAAGTAGGACTGCTTGGGAAGCTTGTCTTATTGCAGCGATCTGAAACAGAAGAAAAGAAAAACAACGAACAGCCAAGGTGCAGGACATAATATATGGAAAAGTATACTGATTCTGAGGGTGGGAGGGAGGGTTGAATGCAAGCTTGACTAAGCTGGAGGTGAGTGATAGTGCCATGTATATATACACGTACCTGAGATAGGAGAGTTGCTGGGATTGGAGGGATCTGAACAGCTGATAGTCAGCTGTTGTGGAGCTCTGCCTACATGGCTTGCCTGAACTAACGCTTGCGGTAGATTTTCATTTACCTTATTTTTTTTTATTGATTATTATCAATAAAAGGAGTAAAACTCACTCTAGGACCAGTTGGTGTAAAGTAAATGCAAAAACATTTTAGAAAAGTATAAAAGTCTGTTTTGAGATCAGCTCTAGCATAATTTGGATTGGTATTTTGTTATGTGATGCAATAGCATTCATGTTTTTTAAATGTTTCTTGATTGCCCAAGTATTTCTTGGAATCTGTTTACTTAAACATATTTCAAGATGACTCTTTTGGATTGGTTC
This sequence comes from Aspiorhynchus laticeps, assembly GCA_023376895.1. Taxonomy (NCBI): domain Eukaryota; kingdom Metazoa; phylum Chordata; class Actinopteri; order Cypriniformes; family Cyprinidae; genus Aspiorhynchus; species Aspiorhynchus laticeps. Next base: position 101,673 of record JALXFT010004523.1, read on the forward strand.
CAGAGTTCCTCAGAACTGCGCCAGAAACTACAATCTTCTGTCCTGTGATCCAGATCATGATCAGGTCAGGTGCAGATATGGACTTTTCTCTGAAAATGAGTGTGGAATGTGCAATCAACATGCAGGATTCACTTTGGACCAGGTGAGGTATAATGTACATTCATGATTGTAATGTCATGTATGTTGACAACAGTGTTCCTTTCATTCTTCCACATGTTCTTGGCTCACTAAGTTGCTACTGACTGTACAAAGATTAGTTAACTTTTCAGTTCATTTCTTTCTTTTTTCTAGAGCACCTGTACTCTGTCATATTCCAGTGCTTCAAGAGGTATTTATGCATTTGAACTGGTCATGGAGGATTATCCCACCCAGGACATAACTCTAAACTACACTGCCATGGCCACAGCGGTCAGAACCCCCTTCAATAATGTATCCTCCAATCCACCATTGAGCAAAATACCTCTCCAGTTTTCTTTAGAAGGTACCATCCAGTGCTGAAGTCAGACTTTTAATTGTGATGTTCTGCCACAACATTCATATTATGTTTTGGTTTTAGTGGAGGCTCCTGCACCATCTTGCATCCAGGGTGAATATCTACCTCGGTTCCTCCACCCAACACCTCATCACGGAGAACATCTACAGGCTCGTGTCAATCAAGAGCTAGAGATCAGAATTAAGGCTACAGCAACCTTCTCAAGGTATGATGGAAAAGTATAGTTTAGATTAGTTTAGCTCCTACCAGCTCCAACACACTTGATTGGTAGTTTCTAGTGACTCTGGGGACCTTGATTAGATGGTTCCAAGGTTTAATTAAGCCTGTAGCTAAACTCTCCTGGGCAGTGGCCCTCCAGGAACAGGTCTGGAGAATCCTGGACAAGACCAAACTAGATCTTACCTAAATCTTAAACTAGAACTAGCAAGATTGAAGCTGAGTTAAATCTAATAGAATCTAATAAAGTATGTCCAATATTTGCAAATGGCAGTGAAATGAACAGAATTTAACCCTTGGAAACACATGCATCATTTTCAATGTTAACAGCAAAAACAAGTCAAATTAAGTGCAAAAACAAGTCAAATTAAGTGCAAAAAAAAAAAAAAGCCCAGTGTAAGCAATCCAAATAAGCAACGTAATTAGTACAACAAGCTAACTTTTTGCGTTGACAGCTGAAAATGTGTAATTCGTGTTCAAAACATAAACAACAATAATGCTTTGTGCTTTCCTCAAGAAGAAGAGAGTTGGGTCAACTTATATTTATGCCACTTTGGCATAGTGATCAGCAGGAAGGAGTGCCGTAAAAAACTCCTATTTTTATTAATTATTTTTCAGCATCACTGATGTGGTCTTTAGTGGACCTCTGAACAGCACAAAGGAGACCACGACCACCGGGGAGTATGTGATCAACTGGACACCAACGTCAGAGAATTATGGTCAACATTTTCCAATTTGCTTCACTGCGGAGGGACAAAATGGGTATGATTACACAACTAGATTCAATAAAACAAGCCATATCAAATGAAGGTACAGTAATTAATTCTTAATTTTTTTAGGTCTAGGAACTATCAATCTGAGATGAGGTGTGTAATTGTTGTGGTGGAGGCTGAAGGTAATTTACAGTGTTCGTTGAAATTCATCTTCCCATTAGATTTGATGTTTTATTTCAAACCCAGGATCATTGTAAATATGTGACTCCACCCACAGTTCTGCAAAACCTTTTTCATTGTAGATGTGGGTTTATTCAGTGTCATGAATAAAACATACCCGATCAAAAAAAGTAACCAATATTGATAACAAAAGCAAATGTAAGATGAAGACACATTTGCTGAAGCCACCATGCCATGATAGTTCAATTATTGTGCAACAGAACATTCAAAACACGCACACATGATTAAATAAATGCACATAGAATTTCACAAAATACACCTTGCTTATCAGGCCCATGAAAAGCACAAACAAGATGAAATGCACCTAAAGAATTATTTAGTGGCGTTAATAAAAGAAACACTTTCTAAAAGACCAAAACTGCGGGGAAATGCGGTCTATTAAAACATCTGTCAATCTTTACAGGATTTTAGAATTTACTTTTAGAAACATTAGACAAACTATTCCACAGATTCTTGAACTAGCAAATTAACAAAGAGCAGGTGCGGCGCCAGATAATTTTGACAGCAGGTGCTGAGGGGGTGCTAGATCAATGACAGGGGAGCTGGGCAATTAGTAAATATGACCAAAACAGGTTGTTATTATTATTATTTTTATATGAATAATAAAATCGCTATATAGGCGCATTTCGAATGTTTATGAAGAATGTGGGAGTATTATCGCGCTTAGCCTACTGTATGACATGGGGGCACGCACGCAATCATTTTTTTATTTATTTTTTTCTTCTGAAAGAGCTTATACTCCTGTCATTTTTGGATGTGCTTTCTTTCATCTCATGCAGTCTCCGTGAATGGAGCGCGTCACAATAATGAACCAGCTCACAGACATAAGAAATAAATTTGCAGAAATCTTGAAAACCAAATAAAAATAAAAATATGTATGTATTCTCTATGTAGTCCGTTTAGGTGCATTTCTCTATTAAAGGCATGGCCACTGTGGAGATGGCGAGTCTGAGAAAGCACTAGTTTATTAATAAATAATTAAAATTTCTTCTTTTTCCCCGATGCATTCATAATCATTACTTTAGCCGGTGCTCTGCGGTAAGCTTTGTGTGCAGAGACCTTTATGCGTGTGTTTGAGCGCGGAATAATACGCCTAAATGCCTATATTAAAGGATGGTTTAGTAGGTTATTATACTAATCAATTTAATATAAACGTGCGGCTAGTTGACTAGAAAAATCTTTAGTCGGGGGCAGGCCTACTTGGCACAAGGAACCGATCCATTTTTAAAATAAAATGCTGACAATACGTGAGACTGCAAATCACATTGTATTGCATTGCAGTATTTATGCATGTGTAATGAGTCAAATGTTTTTATTTTATTTCATTTTTTATGGGGGTACTATGGGGGTGCTGGAGCACCTGCTAGCCCCTTCCTAGCGCCGCCCATGCCAAAGGGCATTTTGGGTTGAGCGAGCGGTGCTGAGCGTATTGAGTGAGCGGAGCGGAATCTTCAGAAGGCGCTCTCCGCTCTGAAGGAAATATGACCGCTACGCTCCCCGCTCCGCTCCGCTCCACTCACGCTCCGCTCCACTCACATGCTCTGCTTGTGTTTCACAGGACTTGTACCTGAGCACTTCACATTGCTTCACAGTGCTACTGAGCAAGTTTACAACAGCATAAATGCCAAACATATGGAGCTGGTTAGGTGATACAAATGTCAAAGTCTATTAGTTTACAATTCATGCGCTATGGTAAAAGTGTTTTGAGGTAATAACATAGTATTGTGCAAGGAACCATGTAAAAATAAGCCTTTATTCGTCAATAATCTTCCCTTGTAATCATATTTTGTGTGAACAGGAACAAAAGTTGTTGGTGTTTTACTGCAACTAGGGTTCATTTCACATGTGGTGAAATGTATATACAGCTATATACATACATATTTGCAGAAATGTCAGCGGAGTAACGTATTTCCAATGAGCCTGGGTTGTTTAATTCTTTAATACCTCTGTAGTGTTCTTCAAGCAAAAAAAAGTTTATACATCTAAGTTCTTATAATTGTTCTTTATGTCTTGAAGGTCCAAGAGCAAAAGTGACTTGCACTAAGGACACAATGTCAGTGTCAATAGAAAGAGTCACTATTTCAGATATTCATGGAGATCACTTGCGGCTGAACAACAATGCTTCCTGTCCCGTTTCTTCCAATAACACACATGTGTTTACAACTTTCTCTCTAAATGGATGTGGTACTCAAATGGAAGTAAGAAGTTTAATGAGTTTTAATAAACCTAAATGACAATAAAAACATTCACTGCATCTAAACTACTTTTATACTTGTTTCTTTGTAGGAGACTGATGAACATCTCTTCTTCAAAAACACAATTGTTACCTATGATAATCCAAACCACATCATAACCAGGAAAAATGTATTCGAAATTGAAGTTATGTGCAAGTACCAGAAAAAGAGCAGCGTCACCACAAGGTTTGATGCTCACAGACCAGCCATCAATTTCACAGAGAGAGGTTTTGGCTCATTCAGCTATCAGTTTGAGTTTTATCAGTCTGGTAGTTTCAGAAACATAAGAATTCCCAACACCTACCCACTGGAGTACAATGTTGGAGAAAAGATCTACATGGAAATCGCCCCTGTCAGTGTTGTGCAAAACACTGAGGTCTTCATTGAGTCCTGTGTAGCTACACCCTATGATAATCCCAATTATCCCATCTCTTATCCCATCATCACAAATGGGTAAGAATCCGAAATCACTAAAAACAATAAAGCCATATTTTTTTACACAATGACGTTTTAATTTAAATAAGTCAGGTTTATGTGTGGCAGGGAAACATATAGTTTGATTAGTCTACTTAATGTGTGGTCATATTCCAAATTAAGTCAGTATAATTTCTTGTTGTGCAAAATCTGATTAATCTAGAATGAACCTCATGAATCTTAATGAGAACTTGTTTGTATTGCTTGAATATTTCTGTACACCTTCCTGTTGTAGCTGATCTCATAAAAAGTCCAAATTAAACAGTACTTCAATGCAGATAGTATAATATAATATAGTATATGCTAACTTGATGGGCTAATTGAATAGCATGTTACAAATATACAAAATATGTCTAAAATTACCATTTCTTCCTGTTATTGGTCAATATACAGTATTTAATAAGATGTATATAAACATTTTCTTTAATAAGACTACATCTAATCATCAAATGATATTGTAAGATGCAGAACATAATATAAATGTACTGTGTCCAATGAAATACTTTGACAGCAGTGTCATTTTCCAAAAAAATAATCTAATCCAATTTTCTATGTATGTCAGATGCGGGGTTGATGAAACTGTTTACATCTACACAAGTCACCAGCCTAATGTCAAGTTCAGTATGGAGGCCTTCAAATTTATTGGACAATATGACCAGGTAAAAAAAAAAAAAAAAAAAATATATATATATATATATATGTGTGTGTGTATGTATATGTATGTATGTATATATATATTTACTGGAATAGTGAATGTTTTTTTTTTGTTGTTCTTTTAAATTGTCACTCTTTTCCTCTCTAGGTGTTCATCAGTTGCTCCATTATCATCTGTCAAGCCAACAATCCCAACACACGCTGTGCTCAGGGTTGCACTAATGGCACGCAGGTCGCACCATCCTCACATGTTCACAAAAGAGAAGCTGCCATCCAGACCGGAAGCCACTTCGTCTCCCAGGGACCCCTGCGGCTGAGGAGGAGCGCATCACTTACTGGTATGTAATAACTTGGTCGTTTATGCAGACTTTGCAATCAAAAGATGAGGTTCTAAATGCCAATGTCCCTTATTTGTTTACAGAGACCATCAGCCCAAGCTTGAACCTGAACCTTGTTTTTGTGGCTGGATGTGTCGTAGCAGTAGTTGCCATGGTGTGTGGAATGATGGTCTACAAATCCAGGGGATCAAAGGTTCACTACCAACTTCTGAAATCAGATGAGATTTGATCGGATCAGTTTAAACTACAATCGGATGATGGCAAACATCTAATTAACATATTTTGGTGGGATGTATTCCTATGGTTTCTGAAAAATAAGACTGTTTTTTTTTGTTTGGAAATATTATAACAAAAACATCTGTTCTTTCTTTTCTGCATGAATAATGGTCTCTTTGGGAAGTGCCTTGCAGTGTTTGCATGTATATAGCAAAATTAATCATGCACTTAATAAAAACAGAGAAAAATATGCTATTAACATCTGTAAAATAAACAAATTAGCCAATTTTGTTTATATAAAGGGTTGCGGAAATGAATACATCCTTGATTAAATTTAACATGTGTAATATTATAGTACTTAATATGTCCTCCATAACTTTAAGTATACTGCTCTGGCCCTTCTTGAGGTTAAGGGTAAGGTTCTAAGATAAAGTGTTAATGTTGGGTGTAATAATTATCCACATAAGGTTTTTCACCATGGGAGAATGTATATAGTCATTGTCATGTTGAAAAAATGCCCAACTATTGTGTTCTTCTGTGCATATTGGCCAATAGGTGGCAGTGGTAGTTGGTACTATGTGTTAGTTGACTACAAAGGGGTAAGAGTCGAAATTGTTCCACCTGTTCTGCATGTGCTGTACCATTATGCTACTTAATCTGGTTAATGAAATTATTTTTTTTCACTTTTAGAATAAAAAAATCCTAATAATTTACTCACCCCTATGTCATCCAATATGTTCATGTTTTCTCCATATAGTGGAGTGGACTTCAGTGGTGGCCAACGAGTTGAAATTTCAAATTGCAGTTTCAATGCAGCTTCAAAGGGCTCTAAATGATCCCAGCCGAGAAATAAGGATCTTATCTAGCAATGTCACACAACCATGTTGGCTGCTTCTAACAAATAAATTAATTTATGCCAAAATACAATAGAATTTAATTGTACATATGCTTTCAAGAAGGGTCTCATTCATTTAGTTGACATTCTTGCTTATTTGGTTAGTTGTGACCTTAACAAAACAGACCTGTGACCCATTTTCAGAGGTGGGTAGAGTACCCAAAAACTGTACTCTAGTAAAAGTAAAAGTAATAGTCTGAATAGTTACTTGAGTAAGAGAAAAAAAGTATCGGATAAAAAACTACTCAAGTAGTTAGTTACTAGTTACTTTGGATCATATACTGCAGGGTTCCTCAAATCTTTCCCTGGAGGACCAATCTGCTGCAGAGTTTAGCTCCAACACTGATCAAACTCACCTACCTGTGATTTTCTAATGATCTTGAAGACTCTGATTAGCATGCTCAGGTGTGTTTGATTAGGGTTAGAGCTAAACTCTGCAGGAGTGGGCCAGATTTGAGGATGCCTGATATACTGTATATCTATAGTCTATTTTTATTTAGATATATAGATACAATTTATGTAATGTGTGTGTGTGTGTGTGTGTGTGTGTGTGTGTGTATATATATATATATATATATATATATATATATATATATATATATATACACAATGTTTTTTTAATGTAATTTTTTTCAGTGATGCAAAACAGAATTTTCAACAACCTTTACACCAGTCTTCTGTGTCACATAATCCTTCAGAAATCATTCCAATATGTTAATTTATTATCAATGCTGTTCTTTTTAGCTTTCTATTCATCAAAGAACCCTGAACAAAATGTCACAGGTTCCAAAAAATATTAAGCAGCAAAACTGTTTCCAACACTAGTAATAAATCAGTATATTAGAATGATTTCTGAAGGATCATATGACTCTGAAAACAGCTGATTAAAATTCTGATTTGCATCACTGAATTAAATTATATTTTAAAGTATATTAATTATGAATTATATGCAGTGGTCGAATTGTAAAAAATATTGTGGTCGGGGAGAGAGGGGGGGGGAGTATGGCGTTATTTTACTGCCAAATGTGAGACCGCATTTTTGTAGCACGAAAGTATATTGATATAATGCGCGAGCGCAAATCTTCCCACTCGCACGTGGATTTCCTTTGCTCTCGCACAAAACCGGACGCGAGCTCTCGGATATATGCTGCTCTCGAGCAGAGAGACTGCGCGCACTTAAAACGTGTCTCTCCTCTCGCTCAAGTGTGCGTGCTCAAACTTTGTCCTGTGCACTCGCACATCTCTCCATGCTCTTGCGCTAGATATTATTTATTTTCACACCTGGATTAAACGTCAAAAGTTATCAACCAATCAGATTTTTCTATGACTGACCAGATGAAAATACAGGTGCATCTCAAGAAATTAGAATGTCGTGGAAAAGTTCATTTATTTCAGTAATTCAACTCAAATTGTGAAACTCATGTATTAAATCGAAAAAGAAATCGAATTTCGAATATTCGTCGAATTTAAAATAAAAATCCACATTCGAATGCAATACGTTGCATTCAAATTTTATGTGTCCGTCAAGGCTGCCTTATCAGTGGTGCACAAGATGCGATGAAGATGTAGGTAGGTGTCATTGCATTTTAATGCTTTTTTTTAGCCCATCCAGTTGAACCCACTGGATACGTTGTTCATTCAAAATACTGTGGAAAAATAGAACATCAATGCGGAGATGATGTTGTTTATGTCAAAACTGGAATCAAGCCGTTCACACAGAACGCATATTTTGTGCATTTTCTAGAGGGACATCTATCAGCGTTGCACTCGCGTCTCGCAAAAGAGAGTCAGATATTTAGAAAGCCATTTAAAATTATTGTAAGTTCAACTTTGAAAAAACATGTCTCAAAACTTTATGGCAGGACGGGTCTCTCCCCATTACACTGCATCTCGTGTTTTTAAATGAAAAAAGTAGTGTCACTCTTTGTGATTGGTTTTCCGTGCTTTGTATTAAACTGTGTATATACATGATGCCTTTTTGTTTCTAACCGTTTAGGCAACGTAATTAATTATATATGGTTAAACATTATTTTAAACATTATGCACATTTTTCAAAGGTAGTCGTGTTATTTTATGCTTTGAAGAACCGTGCATTAGTAATATTTTGCTCAATGCGCCCTCTTGTGGCCTCAGGAGAGAAGCTAAAAGCTTTTTTTCCTCTAACTGAAATTATGCCTTTTAAATTCGAATATAATTCGAATTTTGATAATATTTAAGTACAAAATTCGATTTTGACAGCCCTAATGCACACAGACTGAAGTAGTTTAAGTCTTTGGTTCTTTTAATTGTGATGATTTAGGATCCTATTTAACAAAAACCCACCAATTCACTATCTCAACAAATTAGAATACTTCATAAGACCAATAAAAAAAAAAAAAAAAAAATAGTGAATTCTTGGCCTTCTGGAAAGTATGTTCATTTACTGTATATGTACTCAATACTTGGTAGGGGCTCCTTTTGCTTTAATTACTGCCTCAATTCGGCGTGGCATGGAGGTGATCAGTTTGTGGCACTGCTGAGGTGGTATGGAAGCCCAGGTTTCTTTGACAGTGGCCTTCAGCTCATCTGCATTGTTGGGTCTGGTGTCTCTCATCTTCCTCTTGACAATACCCCATAGATTCTCTATGGGGTTCAGGTCTGGTGAGTTTGCTTGTGAAGTTCACCCAAATTCTTGAATCGATTTTGCTTGACAATCCTCATAAGGCTGCAGATCTCTCGGTTGGTTGTGCATATTTTTCTTCCACACTTTTCCCTTACACTCAACTTTCTGTTAACATGCTTGGATACAGCACTCTGTGAACAGCCAGCTTCTTTGGCAATGAATGTTTGTGGCTTACCCTCCTTGTGAAGGGTGTCAATGATTGTCTTCTGGACAACTGTCAGATCAGCAATCTTCCCCATGATTGTGTAGCCTAGTGAACCAAACTGAGAGACCATTTTGAAGACTCAGGAAACCTTTGCAGGTGTTTTGAGTTGATTAGCCAATTGGCATGTCACCATATTCTAATTTGGTGAGATAGTGAATTGGTGGGTTTTTGTTAAATGTGAGCCTAAATCATCACAATTAAAAGAACCAAAGACTTAAACTATTTCAGTCTGTGTGCATTGAATTTATTTAATACACGAGTTTCACAATTTGAGTTGAATACTGAAATAAATGAACTTTTCCACGACATTCTAATTTATTGATATACACCTGTACATATATATATATTTATTTATTTCAACCCAAGTACACAATACATGTATGGCCACATGAACTTTAACAGGTGGTAGGATTCTGATGCTCATTATGCTGAGTCCAACTGTGGCCAGTTCATTCTGTCAGAATGTGTGAGGAAGGCCCCAAATGCAGAGTGGCAAATTACAGGGGTTTATTAACACGGACAAGCCACAAGATGGTAAGTGAGCAGTGAAACAGTCCAACAACAGGGGATACAGAGACAGGACTGCCTGGGATGACTGCTGAAACCAGCCTCAGATGACAACAGGTAGGAGAACTGTAGAGGGAGTGGCAGGGCCAGGCAGATGGTGGTGAGGGCCAGGCCAAGGTCAAGGTCAAGGTAGGTTTATTTGTCACATACACAATCATACAGAGTACAATCAGCAGTGAAATGCAGGGATTTTTGAAGAAAAATACAGCATAACAACATGAGGAGAGTGAGGAGGAAAAAAATAACAGGAAAAACACCTCAGCAACAAAAGCACATAATACACCATAGACACACGACTTTGCAACAGGGGAGGTAATCCAGCTCCAACAAGCAGCCATCCGGTCCAGCAGCTAACCCAGCGACGCTAGTCACAGACCCGCTTGTCAGGCTGGCGGTTCAAAGCGACGGAGGCGAGGGATCGGGGTTGGGGAAGTGAATGCATATATATGTGTGTGTGTGTGTAATAGTTTGTAATCAGTATGTGTGTATGTGTGTGTATGTGTAATCAGCAGGTGTCTGTAGAATGGGGGAGGAACGCAGAGCGTCTCACTGCAGTGCTCTTCCCAGGGTTGATTTTCCAACAGCGGCCATGGCCAAGGCCAGTGCTGGTAGAGGGGAGCCGAAAAAGATAAGATTGCGATTTGTTTTGTCTTGGGGAGAGTAACCGCATTCCAATTCCACGGCTACTCTCTTTGTCCGTTCTGATCTCCAAGGCCGTCAATTTTCCTTTGCAAAGCCGTGAGCTTCTCCGTGATGGAATCCATATTGCGGTTAATAGTCTCAGTCTCAATGCTGACCGCTCTGCCCACTGCTTCAAACATGACGGGCAGCCTTGTGAGGCTTTGGACAGCTGTTCCCGTTTTCTGAATTCTTTGATAACCCAGGGCAAAGCCTAATCCAATCAGCAGAATACCTGTTATCATGGTTCCGAATAGGTAGATATCTTCAATGTCCTCCACGGAAAGAGCCGCTAAACACACGATACGCCACCTATCCCACGCGTCCATCGTGTAGCCAGCTGCGAACGTTCCGTCAGGGCAGTCAGGTTCCCCCGAACCCGAGCTTCTCGTCGAGAAGATGGTGTTTATTGCGTTGAGAGACCAGTTGATCAAATCCATGATTTTTTTCCAGTTTTGGAGAGCAATGCAGAGAGAGTCTCTCAAGTATTGCGAGACGAGACGAGACAAGAGAGCAGGCAGGGAGGGAAAATAAGGGCGAGGACGGGGAGTGAAAAATGTGACCGCCTCCGTTGAGTGCCAAAGAGAAGACAAGGCAAGGCACAAAGGCGGAGATTTATCACTAGGGGAACACCGACTCTGAACTAGTCTAGCAGCTAGGCAGAGGGAACCAGCGGGCAAGGAATAACAGGTGGCAGGGCAGGCCAGGGACAGGGAACACTCACAATAGAAAAGGACAAAATTCACAGGAACACGATACAAGACAATCAAGACAGGCAGTAAAAAAAAACTAAAAGAACATAAGGGAAACAAAACAAATCAAAGTAAACAAAAGTGAACAAACTAAGGAACTGATAAGAAAACTGCCACATAAAATGAAAACCTAGAGTACAGGATAACTAGGAAATAATTAGAAAAGTAATAAAGAAAAATATTAAATGAAACCAGAAAACTCTTTGCTACTAATAATACTAAATAAAAGCAAATAAGTAAATGAACCAAGAAGCAAAACTAAGACAAAAAAATGCAAGACTAGCAAGGACTAAGACTTGATTAAGATCAGGAAGATAAACTAGCTGTAAGAAGCTAAGAAACACATACGCACACAATGAACTGGCAAAGACAAGAGGGTACTAGAGAGCACAATAATAGGGAGGAAATCACACAAGGGCCAGGTGAACACAATTAGACGAAAAAGGACAAGACAAGACCTAAACAAGGGGACGTGGTAACGAGAAACAAGGAGGCTGGACGAGAGGAGCACATGGAAAACAACAACAAAGACAGAGCCATGTGCTCAGACACAAAACAAACAAAGAAACATTAAACAAAGACAGGACAGACAAGACTGTCAGAGGAGACCTTTGACATGTTCAGTAGACCCTATAACAGACGACATTTTAATTTGTGGCAATTATTACTAATATCACTAATTAAGTAATAAATTCAGTTGCTGTTGTGATTTAAATTAGATTAATATTAGTCATAAATGCTTAGTATAATGTTTAATTCATTTGTTTTCAATAATAAGAACAGAAACAGTTTATATAGTCATTTATTGGGCTGTTCCCCTTTAAGAAAACATTGCCCTTAATGCTGATAGAGAGCGCGCTGAGAAGAAGTGAACTGAGTATGTGTGTGCGCTGCTAAAGTGAGTTCATCTCTGTAAAAATAACGTCTCGGTTACGTACGTAACCCTCGTTCCCTGATGGAGGGAACGGAGACGTTATGTCGTGACGACATAGGGGGATTTACTTGGAAGCCCCAATCATCTCTGATTAGAGAAAACGCCAATGAAATTGGCTAGTGGAATTTGCATACCTGAGCCACTCCCCGTGCACACGGGTATAATAGGCGACAGGTGCATCCACTGATCAGGTTTTACGCTGAGGAGCCAAGAACGTGTCCCTGGCACCCAGCGATGGTTCAAGATTGTGGCATGGGGACATAACGTCTCCGTTCCCTCCATCAGGGAACGAGGGTTACGTACGTAACCGAGACGTTCCCTATCTGTCGGTCACTACGAGTTATGTCGTGACGACATAGGGGTCCTATGGAAAGCGCCACAACCTGAACCCCGTCACGACCTTGTGGCATGCAGATGTTGACAAGCGAGCGCGTGACAGACAAATGCCATGCGAGAGGTCGCAACCTTCCCGTCGCCCCAGCGCAAATTCGCTAACCTTGGTGCCCGCAGGGACCACTGAGTACATCGCTGCTGGAGATAGCCAAGCCGCTGTTCCTTACCCCAGAGTCGGAAGGGATTTCGACCTTCAATGAAAGATGCTTCACGTCTTTCCTGTTTGTTGTTACAGCTTGGCAGTAACGACGGGGAAGCGAGCCTTCCGGAGAAGGGCGCTACGGAGGCCACATCCTGCCCGAAGGGAGGTACCATGTGGAGACACTGATATGGACTGACCCAGGCCTGGGGCAGTACTACATACGACTGGACCCTGGGGCAGATCCTACCTAGGAGTAGGGAGGAGGGCTGCCAGCAGGGCCGGACAGAGAGCTCTGTCAAAGGGAAGACACGGGTTACCGTGAGGGAAACCTTACCGTGGACGAATACACGTATGGGATTACCCGAAGGGAATCAAAGCCATACGGACACCTAGCCGAGTACAGGGGCTGACCGGAGACCCGGGCGAGCTAGCACAAGTACTGGGCCTGGCGTCAGACTGCTCCGCCCAATCTGACTGCCGGGGGTGCTGGAGGAACTCCACCAGGGTTCGCCGTCCGGAGAACTGAACTGGAGGAGAAAACAGGCGCTCGTATCCCCGGGTGAGGGGGAATGGCGCAGCAAGCGTGACACCAGCCAGTTCTTCCCGCAACTTACCTGTTACCCAACACGCGGGAAGAAACTGGCTCAACGCAGAGACTGTAGAATCTCGCGAAGGTGTTCGGTGTCGCCCAGCCCGCAGCTCTACAGATGTCCGCCAGAGAGGCGCCGTGCGCCAACGCATAGGAGGAGGCAACACTCCGTGTGGAGTGAGCCCTCACCCCCATGGGGCACGGCTCGCCTTGGGATTGGAACGCCAAGGCGATGGCAACCACTATCCAGTGGGCCAACCTCTGCTTGGAGACAGCCTTCCCTTTCTGCTGACCACCGTAACAGACAAGGAGCTGCCTAGAGCTTCTGAAGCTCCGGGTGCGGTCCACGTATATGCGCAATGCTCTTACGGGACACAGCAACGCCAAGGCTGGGTCTGCCTCCTCCGAAGGCAGTGCTTGCAGGTTCACCACCTGATCGCGGAAGGGCGTGGTGGGAACCTTGGGCACGTATCCAGGCCGGGGTCTCAGGACCACGTGAGAGTAGTCCGGCCCAAACACAAGGCACTCTTCGCTCACCGAAAATGCTTGGAGGTCCCTGACCCTCTTGATGGAAGTGAGCGCGGTCAGGAGCGCTGTCTTAGCCGACAGGTATCTGCTACTTACCTGTTCTCTTAGCTCGACTGAGTCCAGCGGCTCACAGGGACCCCTCTGAAGTCCAGCCAGGACGATAGAGAGGTCCCAGAAGGGCCTCAGGGGTAGCCTAGGGGAATTCAACCTCCTGGCACCCCTCAGGAACCTCACGATGAGATCATGCTTTCCCAGGGACCGGCCGTCCACTGCATCGTGATGGGCCGCGATAGCGGCCACATACACTTTCAAGGTGGAGGGTGACAGCCTACGCTCCAACCTTTCTTGCAGGAAGAAAGCACTACTCCAATCGTGCATCTTCGGGGGTCTTCTCGGCGAGAAGAACACCAGTTCACGAACAGACTCCACTTCAGTACATAGGCTTGCCTTGTAGAAGGAGCTCCAGCCTGAGTGATGGTCTCTACCACCGCCTGTGGGAGACCACTCAAGTCTGCCGCGTCCCATCCAGGAGCCACACATGGAGGTTCCCAGGTCTGGACACGGGTGCCAATGGTGCCGAGCCCCTGAGAGAGGAAGTCCTTCCTCAGAGGAATGGGCCAGGGAGGGGCTGTCGCGAGGAGAATGAGTTCGGAAAACCAGGTCCGGGTGAGCCAGAACGGCGCGACCAGCAGGACCTGCTCCTCATCCTCCCTGACTTGCACAGTGTCTGTGCGAGCAGGCTCACTGGGGGAAATGCATACTTGATGCATACCCGAGGCCAGCTGTGTGCCAGTGCGTCCGTGCCGAGGGTGCCCTCGGTCAGGGAGAAATACAGCTGGCAGTGGGAGGACTCGTGGGAAGCAAACAGGTCTACCTGAGCTTCCCCGACTCGACTCCAGATCAGCCGGATCGTCTCGGGATGGAGTCGCCATTCTCCGGGGAAGTGAGCTGTCGTGAGAGCGCGTCGGCCGCACGATTGAGCTCCCCCGGAACGTGGACAGCGCGCAGCGATTTGAGCCGCGTGTGACTCCAGAGGAGGAGATGGCGGGCGAGCTGTGACATGCGGCGTGATCGTATACCCCCCATCCGGTTGATATACGACACAGCCGCAGTGTTGCCAGTACGGACCAACACATGCTTGCCTAACAGCAGTGGCCGAAACTGCCGCAAGGCTAGATGCACTGCCAGCAGCTCTAGGCAGTTGATGTGCCAAAGCAGTCGAGGCCCGTCCAGAGCCCCGAGGCTGCCTGCCCGTTGCATGTAGCGCCCCAGCCCGTGCTGGAGGCATCTGTTGTGACAACAATATGCCGAGACACTTGTTCTAAGGGCACCCCGGCCCGTAGAAAGGCAAGGTCTGTCCAGGGGCTGAAGGAGCGGCGACACTCCTGTGTGATGTTCACCCGAAGTGCACCGCGGCGCCATGCCCACCTCGGGACTCGGGAGTGCAACCAGTGCTGAAGTGGTCTCATATGAAGCAATCCGAGCGGCATGACTGCAGCTACGGATGCCATATGCCCCAGGAGCCTCTGAAACAGTTTCAGCGAAGCCACAGTCCTGCCTCTGAAGGAACTCAGGCAGTTCAGCACTGATTGGGCGCGCTCTCCCGTGAGACGCGCCTTCATACTCACCGAGTCTACTCCACACCAAGAAAAGAGATTCTCTGCGCAGGGGAGAGCTTGCTCTTTTCCTAGTTGACCCGAAGCCCCAACTGGCTGAGGTGCCGAAGCACCAGGTCCCTGTGATCGCACAACTGTTCTCGTGTGCGGGCCATGCTCGAGACAGTTGAGGATCCTGATGCCCACTTCCCGTAACGGGGCAAGGGCACCCTCCGCGATCTTCGTGAAGACACGGGCGGACAGGGAGAGCCCGAAGGGGAGGACCCTGTACTGCCATGCCCGACCCCCGGACGCAAACCGCAGGAACGGTCTGTGTCGCGGAAGGATCGAAACATGAAAGTAAGCATCCTACAGGTCGATCGCTGCAAACCAATCCCGGGGCTGTATGCATTTGATCATGCGCCTGTGCGTCAACATCTTAAACGGGAGCCTGTGCAGGGCCCGGTTCAGGAGTCGCAATCCAGGATTGGTCGAAGGCCACCGACTTTCTTGGGTACGATGAAATAAGGGCTGTAAACCCCCTGCCTCATCTCGGCTGGAGGGACCGGCTCGATTGCATCCTTGCCAGGAGGACAGCAATCTCCTCGCGCAAGACAGGAGCATTCCGAGCTGCCACCGCAGTCTCGAGAACGCCGCTGAACTTGGGAGGTCGCCTGGCGAACTGAATCGCGTAGCCGAGTCGAATTGTGCGCGTGAGCCAACGAGACGGGCTGGGCAGCGCAAGCCACGCCTCCAGACGCCGTGCAAGTGGCTCCAACGGCACAATCGACGTACCCGCAGTGGTGCAGCGAATGGGAGTAAGGCTGGATGGTACAGAAGGCCCTGCGTTCTGACTCATCCTCGCAGAACTCCCTGAGTCCCTGTAGGGACTGGCTAGAAGTGCGTGGGGAAGCACTGCGTCCCCGAACCGCACTCTCTTGGCCGCTGGCAAAATGGGTCGCGGGTGAGAGTGAGGAAGCAACGCGTCGCACACTGTCGACCCGTGGACCTAAAAACTCGGAGGAAAGGGAATTGCTCTTACTTGATAATGTGGGTACCGCTGGCCCTTGAGCCAGCGGCGGAACAGAATGAATGATTCTTCCCCTGCCCTCCTACGGGGGAAGGAGTGGCGCTGTCCTCGCCATCTCCTGAGATCAAGCAGGCTCCCACATCTCCGGGTTGCCTGTGTCAGGGCCGCTTTATCGCCTCTCTGGACGACATAGGGGCCAGCTGGAACACAGGGGGCGCCGCGCTCCTGCGAGAGGCTCGACGCGCCGGCTTACGATTCAGCACGGGGCGGAGCCGTTACTTACCTGTTCCCTAACTCTGGAGGGCACAGGAGGGCGCCCACGGCGACAAGCAGACTGGGTCTTGCTCTGCGGCGGAGCGGTGCATCACGCCGGGGCAAGATGTGTTGCCTCGGTCTGCTTCTGTACTGCCGAGAACTGCTGGGCACAGTCCTCGACAGTGTCGCCGAACAGTCAAGCCTGCGAGACGAGAGCGTCGAGAAAGCTCACTTTGTCGACATCGCTCCTCTCAGCAAGGCAGAGCCATAGATGGCGCTCTTGGACCACACCTGTGGACATCGCCTTCCCGAGGGTCTGCGCTGCGACTTTCCCTGCCCGTAGGGCGAGGCCAGTCGCTGAGCGCAGTTCCTGCTTCAACCTCGGGTTGGTACTACCCTCGTGCATTTAATGCCATGGCTGGGTGTGCACGCAGGATAGCCTTGGCATGCAGCGCAGAGGCGGCTTGGCCCGCAGCACTGTAAGCCTTGGCCGCGAGAGCGGCCGTAGCTTACAGGCTTTGGACGGGAGACGAGGACAATTCCTCCAAGTGGCGGCGTTTTGCAGGCACAAGTGCACTGCAACCGCACTCTCCACCTGGGGAATGTCGACGTACCCCGTAGCCGCCCTGCCATTGAGGGTAGCGAGGATGGAGGAGGCAGACGAGCCGCTTCTGGCCGTAAAAAGGGGCCGTCCACCACTTCATCAGCTCCTCGTGCACTTCCGGAAAGAAAGGAACCGGGGCAGGGCGTGGCCGAGAGCCACGGCCCGTGCCGAGGAGCCAATCATCTCACCGCGAGGGCTCGGGACTAGGAGGTGTGCACGCCTCCAGCCCCGATCTCGCGGCGGCCCGGGAAAGCACGGCTGTCAACTCTGGGTCTGATTCGGCGGCGGCCGCGACACCCGAGGGGTGCAGCTTCGCCGAATCTTCATCCTCAGAGGACGATTGCCCATCCACCGATGCCGCGATCGACATCTGATCCTCTATCAGCGCGCCAAATGAAACGCTGGGCACGCCGTGAGACGGCACAGCAGAATCACCGGGGAGCCGCACAGAACAGCTGCTGCGGGAGGAGTGAAAGGTCCGTGGGGACTGACCCGGCGGAAAGCTCTCACTGTAACCTCAGATCGCCCAGAGCACTAGCCGATGGTTCTCTGCTCGTGGCAGAGAAGCCAGCGCGGGTAGTGACAGAGGGAGCCTCTCTCATCCCCGAGAGGAGAGAGAGGCGCGATCGCAGCGCTGCCATGGTTACACGCTCAGAACGAACGCATAAACCATCCACGAACGCAGCTTCAGCGCGCTGGATGCCCAGACACTGAAGACAATGATCGTGGCTGTCGACAGAGGATAGGAAACGACCGCAACCAAGAGGACACGGCCGGAACAGCGTCTTTAAAAAGACGTGAATCGGCCGTGCTTTTTGCTCTTTTAGGAAATCTGCTCTTAGTTGAAGTGCCCAGGGGAATCGCTGCAGACAGGGACACCGCTGTTCGCACCGTGACGCCAACCAGAACAGCTTCCAGACAGATGAATGGCTTTGTGGAGATCAACACGTTCATCCACTTGGCTCCGAAGCAAAAATCTGATCAGTGGATGCACCTGTCGCCTATTATACCCGTGTGCACGGGGAGTGGCTCAGGTATGCAAATTCCACTAGCCAATTTCATTGGCGTTTTCTCTAATCAGAGATGATTGGGGCTTCCAAGTAAATCCCCCTATGTCGTCACGACATAACTCGTAGTGACCGACAGATAGGGAACTGAAATTCCAGTAAATCAGTTCTTTTGTTTTAATTCAGAACACAGTCAGTACTCAGGTGAGGGCTCCCTCTACTGGCATGGTGTTACAGAGGGCATAATGCAAATATTATCTTTGTTTTGATCAAAATGTTACGATCTTTCTAATCACACTTATTAGTTTTCCTTGAAAAGCCATGTATACAAATATTGTTTTTCTTGTGAGTACATGATACAGATTAGCATGGACAATGTTCTAAATTCCTGTCAAGACATGAAAATTGTATATTACAATTAGTGATATAGCAGACAGGCGAGTGCTTCTTAACTGGTGGGTCATAACTCAAAAATGAGTCACAGGTCTGTTTTGTTAAGGTCGCAACTAACCAAATAAGTAAACATAGGAAAGTCAACTAAATGAAGGAGACCCTTCTTGAAAGCATATGTACTATTAAATTCTATTGTATTTTGGCATAAATTCATTTATTTTTTAGAGGCAGCCAACATGAATTTTTTACTAAAAAACAAACAAACAAAAAACAAAAAAACACCACAAATAAAATCTAAATATGATCTAAAATATTGATAAAGTAATGCTATTTTATGGCTATTTTTCATTCTTTCCTTTTTTATTCTTCTTTTTGGGGAGTTTGACAGCCCTGGTCCAAATAATGTTTATAAATGACATGACATGACATGACATGACATGAGAGTAAGTAAATGAAAACATAATATGTATTTTTGGTGAACTATCCCTTTAATAGTGAGAGGTATGTTCTGGAACACCACTAGATGGCAGAAGATCCTTTTTCCATTTAATAAAATGTCATTGAGGAACATAAAATTCCCATTGAGGAAGCTCATCAATTTTTTTTTTTTTTTTTTTTTAAATCAGGCAATCAGACTCATGTCTTGAATAAAACCTATAAAATCCATACACTAGGCAGTTGAGTATATAGTGTTTAATATAAGTGTAAAGTACACTATTTGGGACACAACATTAGCCTATGTCTTGATCATGTGGCATGTCTGCCTATAGGGTGGTATGTGATTAAACTTAAAGTAACCTGAAGATTGCTGGTTTGATCCTGGAGTCATTACAGAACACGAGTGTCACCGCAGTATTAATAAATTTACAGCACTCAGATTAAATCCTTTACACCTTGTTATAACAATCAGACAATGAGTGGTAAACCCTCTACCGACTCTAAGATCATTAGAAAATGGAAGTTAAGGTAATTCAATTTATGTATTTTTATTTTATCACTTAGATTCTTTTAGTCAGTCCCTCAGCTCACCATTGGTGTTGCCAAACTGCTCAGTCTCCAAAATGTCTTTATGCATGGGACAGAGTTTGCGTACAGGTACGCAAATTTTCCAGTCAAATTTGTTTTTATAAATCACAACTTTTGCATAAACAGTTTTTTATTTTTAAACAACACTTTCAGGGCCTGATTTGTGTGTATGCAATGGTTATGAATGAGGCCCCATGTGAGTTTGGCCAGCCATAATATTTAAAGAGAAGTAATTTATACACAATTAAAAGTGTTGCATAGCTCATTCAGTCATTTAAACATTCACATGGTTAGTGCAGAAAACAATGGAAGCACTTGTAGCAAGTGCCTCAGAGCTGACAAACTCTATTAAAAAAATTGACTGTTTCATCTCACACCAACACGGTCTCACTCCCAACTCGTCACATATTGCCATTTGGTCAGGACCACTTGGCGTCGCTTTTTGACTCTGAAGGTACCCCTTTAGCGTCATTTTTCAACATGCAGGGTCCTCCGTTGTTTTCAGTTGTTTGTCTTAATTTAATGGCTTGCAAGCATTTGTAAGAAATAGAAATAATTTTATATAAATTTGTACTTTCACTGGAGCACCTAACCCCACCCCCTACCCTAAACTTACCCTTTTCTCAACAATATAAAACACGTAACAGGCAAATAAAAGTGCAGTCACAGGTATTTATTGCAAAAACTGGCCATAAACAAGCAGAATAAAAGCATTAAAAACAAGTCGTGTTGCATTCCAAGTCTTCTGAAGGCATACGAAGTCTTTATGCGAAGAAAAGAGTAAAACATAAGGTTTTAATCACTGAAAATGATCGCGCTCCGTTAACGCGCTCACATCTGATCATCATTCAAAAACATACTCCGTAGCGTGACGCAATCGTTCACGAGACACACAAGAGCCAATAACATTTCACAACAGCATGACGCAATCGATCACGAGACACACAAGAGCCAATGGCATTTCACAACCAAGGCTGATGTAAGGCTTCTACTGGTGGCATTTTTTGAATTCGTGCACAGACTGCAGCACACAGGAAGAGCTTTACGGTGGACGGAGACGCCGATCACATCTATTCCTCTCACAAATCAATCGACTATGACGAATTTATTAATCTTTTTTTTTAATTATTGATTAATATGATCGAGTCACACTGAATTTATGAGGATATGTATTTATACTGATTCATGTACTATGAACATGAACATGAACTTGAATATGAACTACGATTCATATTCAAGAGAAATGCGTACATTCAATTGTTTTAATCAATCTAATGCTTGTAGTCTGTCATTACAAATATCTTAAAGAGAAAAGCCTTTCACGCATTCTATTTTCATTTGTCTCAGGACTCTGTTACACAAAAACCACTTGAGCGTGGACACGAATCCTACATGAAAGCTAAGAAAGATGACTTTTTAAACAATTTTTTACTGATACTTAACATCTTAACACATTTGTATCAGTAAGATATTTATGTCATCACAAACCATCAGACACATCAGTTTGGGGGTGATAAGATGGACTTATCGAATATTTGCATGTTTCTTATATCAGTTATTTGATCAAATCTTAGTAAAAATAAACCTATATACACTGTAGATCAGTTGTTTTTATTTTAATAAAATAAAACATTATACTGTGAAAAATTAATAAAAAAAAATGCTGCATTTAAACCCCATGGTTAATAATACCATTTTTAAAGTGAGAAAGAAAGTCTAATTTGTTGTAAAGATTCTGTGAGACATTTGTAGCAGCTTGTTTAATTCCTTTTGTTGCAAACAACCTCACGACAGCTAATTTTTAGTCTAATTTAGGTCTAATTCATAAAGAAGAATCTCTGTAACCGTCTTGCATTCGTCAGAGGATCATTTGACTGCTTCTAATCCTTGCTTTAGAGCATCATGGTTTTAGGTTTGAAAGATCTAAAAACTTATTTGTTAAAACAAAAGTTATATCATTGTTTAATCATGCTGCTTTTCATCATCTTGTAGAGATACCCGGTGTGATTCTAAGAAGTTTTTTATTTGTAAAAGATTTGTATGAGACATCATAAAAGTCTGAATGTTTAACTGTATAGGGGTGTTTTAGTGTGTGCGTGTGTGTGTGTGTGTGCTTGTTTTTATGTGAGTGTTTTTGTTTTATTATACTATTTTTAACAGCAATATTGAACTTTACACATGTTTTACACATACTTAACATATTAACGCATTTGTATCAGTAAGATATTTGTCACAAACCGTCAGACACATCAAACAGGGTTGATAACTGTTACGGGCGGAAAATCAAAGACCCCGCCAAAATATTTGCTTTCAATCCTGTTTGCGGTCGCATATGCGCGTGTATGCTTTCAAACTGTTATACCCTATTGCAAGTTTTAAAATTAACAAATTCAAAGAGTAAAATAAAGGAATTAAGTGTAAATAACTAAACTAAAATAAATAAAACAAAACAAACAACATTTTCCTGTGGTTTAGAGGCGTATGTTTAAAAGGAAAAAACTTGTGTAACCTAACTTTTAAAGTGGAAAAGGTTTAGGATGAATGCCGAATGGTTTCATCCATTAAGAAATGCTAAATATTTATTAAAAATAACTTTTGTTCTAATGTTAAAGCATCACTTTGTTTAATTATTTTAAATCTTTGCTTCAGTCTCTCCTTACGGTGTTAGGGGCTGGCAGTAGGCATGGTTTGGCCGCTGCTCTCCTATCCTCATTCTGAGTTTTGACAGCGCGGCGTGTGGACGGATCTGCCGGATCAGTGCGAGATGCACGGGGCTTTTTCTTTTGTTTTAACTTTTCTGTCATGACAAACGTTAGCTAACTTACCTAAATTGTAATGATAGAGTACCACGGAGATTTTGACTACTGCTGGATACTGTTGTTTTAACGAAGGAACCCCTGATATTCATTTATTTTTAGATGATGGCTCTTTTTTTACTTTTTGTGATAACTTTTAAACTGTATTGTCACAAGATTTTGACGTGTATGGTCTTGCTTAACGGTCTGATATTTTTATGAGGGGCAATAAATAAAATTTTTGGCAACAAGGTGCCCTACTATCTCTCTTGGGACTCTCGCTTATGAGAGAGCAGGTGGTTTCAGGGGTCGCAGGGAATGGTTATGGAGATTTTGTAGTGTGAAAGTGTTTCAGACTGACCTAGTGATGGTGGAAGGAGGGCAGCAGGTGGTTGTTACAACATTAACCAATAGGTCTGAGAGGAAATCTGCAAATTATTTTAGAAAATCTGTATATGGCCCTGGCGGTCTATACACAGTAGCCAGCGCAAGAGATAGGACAGATTTATTTTGCATATCTGACAGTGTAACATTAAGCAGAAGTATTTTGAATTAGTTAAACCTGTATCCTCTTTTCTGAGTAACATTGAGAATATCACTATACAGGTGCATCTCAATAAATTAGAATGTCATGGAAAAGTTCATTTATTTCAGTAATTCAACTCAAATTGTGAAACTCGTGTATTAAATAAATTAAATGCACACAGACTGAAGTAGTTTAAGTCTTTGGTTCTTTTAATTGTGATGATTTAGGCTCACATTTAAAATTTTTAGTGAATTGTTGGCCTTCTGGAAAGTATGTTCATTTACTGTATATGTACTCAATACTTGGTAGGGGCTTATTTTGCTTTAATTACTGCCTCAATTCGGTGTGGCATGGAGGTGATCAGTTCGTGGCACTGCTGAGGTGGTATGGAAGCCCAGGTTTCTTTGGTGACGTTGGTTTTCAAAAAACACAATGGACCAACACCAGCAGATGACATTGCACCTCAAATCATCACAGACTGTGGAAACTTAACCCTGGACTTCATGCAACTTGGGCTATGAGCTTCTCCACCCTTCCTGCAGACTCTAGGACCTTGGTTTCCAAATGAAATACAAAACTTGCTCTCATTTGAAAAAAGGACTTTGGACCACTGGGCAACAGTCCAGGGGCCTCATTTATAAAATGTTGCGCAGAAACCATCCTAAATTTGTTCTAAGATCATTTCGCAAAAGTGCGTAAGTGCGATTCAGAGAAAACGAACGTGCGCACAAAAACACGTGCGTACGCCTCTCTTCCAGATGTGACGTTTATAAATCGCAAATGATCTTGAAATTGTGCGCAGCTGACTGGTGTCAGATCTCCGCCTTGTAAATGCCCCCTAAATAATATCATTATCATATAAAAGAGCACACGCCAATATCCGAATTTCTATGCTTGAGAATGACGAGCACAAAGAAAAAAAAAACTTTACCGAGTCTGAAATCGAGGTCCTGCTGGCGGAGGTAGAGGTTCGTGCAGGGACGCTTTTTGGGAGTCTCTCCAGTGGGCTTTCACACAAAACAAAATGTGTGGCATGGCAGTGTGTAGCGCAGGCTGTGAACGAGGTAGGGGGGGCAGCAAAGGTCCCTAAAAGACGTAAAAAAAAAAGAAATTACAGTCCAAAAAACGCGTTGTCTTCTCATTGCACAGTTTGCAATATCTTCAAGAAGCGCTAATGCTGCCATTCTGCTTCTTGCAAACTACTACTTCATAGGCCATTTTATAGGCCATAGATGCATAGGAATTATTAACATGCGTGGATCCAAATTATTTCATAATGTGTAATTATTCTTTGGACAAACAATGTGTGTGTGGTTAGATTTTTTTCTATTGACTATTATCAAAATTACTACTAGAAACAACAGAAATAATAATTATAGTAGTAGTAATTATTAAACAATAAGGTTTCCAAAAGTAAGAATAAACTACGAATTCAAGTAAAATTTTCAGTCATCTTATAAAAAGTGAGCATCCTACTTTTAAAATCACTTGCTATGACAACTAATAAAAAGTGTAGTATTACAAAATTCTAGCAAAACTTAAAAAAAAACATTATAGAAAGAAAAATTGGATGTTTCATAGCATAATAAAATAAATTATTACACGATTATGGTCTCAGGTCTGAAAAAAACTGCATGTGATTTGGAATTTCTTTATATTTACAGTTTACTACATTTACATTTACATTTAGTCATTTGGCAGACGCTTTTATCCAAAGCGACTTACAATTGGGGAGTACATAAAGCGATTCATCTTGAAGAGGCAATCAGACAGAGGAAGTGCTAGTAACACCAAGTCTCAGTCATTGTTCAAATAAGTACAAGCTAGCAAGGGAAGGAGAGAAAGATAGAGGGAAAGGTTTTTTTTTTTTTTTTTTTTTTTTTGGAACAAGTTTAGGATGAAGTCAAGTAGTCCCGAAAGAGATGAGTCTTCAGTTGATGCTTGAAGATTGACAGGGATCCAGCATTCCGGATAGGGGTGGGAAGATTATTCCACCATCCAGGAATGGTGAATGAGAATGTTCTGGAGAGTGATTTTGAGCCTCTCTGTGATGGTACCACAAGGCGTCGCTCACTAGCAGATCTCAGACTTCTGGAGGGGATGTAGATTCGTAATAGTGAGTGGAAGTAGGAGGGTGCTGAGCCTGTGGTCGTTCTGTATGCAAGCATCATTGTCTTGAACTTGATGCGAGCTGCCACTGGTAGCCAGTGCAGTGAGATGAAGAGAGGTGTAACATGGGTTCTTTTGGGCTCATTGAAGACCAGTCGTGCCGCAGCATTCTGAATCATTTGTAGAGGTTTGATTGTGTTTGATGGAAGACCAGCCAGAAGAGCATTGCAGTAGTCCAGCCTAGAAATGACAAGGGCCTGGACAAGAAGTTGTGCTACTAATGCTGCTCAAATGTGCCATTAATGTACTGACACAAACATATCTAGTGTATTTTATACAAATATAACTGATGTAAATGACAAAAACAAAGTTTAAGGCTGATGTCTCTATTCATTTTCACAGAAGCAAAGCAGCAGATGTTATAAATAAAAACAGTTAACAATGTTATTGAATAGAATATATTAAAACCGTTATTGAACGACATATTCTTATAGGTTACACAGACAAAATGGTTGGAGATGTGTTTATGCATTTTATTTTATTTTACACAATAGTAGTAAAACAAGACGTTGCAAGTTCTCTTGTAAAATAAAATAATAAAAAACAACAAGGAATAAACTGTGTAGCCTAGAATGCGAGTAAAGAACTCTCAACATTAGGTTACTAAAAAGGTCAGTTTAATCTCGCAAAAACTCCCGTTAATAAAAAATCTGACTACACTGCACAATTAATCTCTCACACTGCATCTTTGTTGTTTATGATGAATTCGGTGCTTGCACGTACACCGCTTTTATTAGATATTCAAATAGCTGCAGTACTCCGACTTTGCCACAAGGAAAAGTGCGTACGTCTGCTCAGACCTTGACGTGGCGGTAAGCACTTTTCCACGTCAAAGACCGTCTTTATAAATATTAGCTTTGGCGTGGATTTAAGCGTACGCACACTCTAAGATCAAATCTGAGCGTACGCACACTTTATAAATGAGGCCCCAGTTCTTCTTCTCCTTAGCCCAGGTAAGAAGCCTCTGATGTTGTCTGTGGTTCAGGAGTGGCTTAACAAGAGGAATACGACAACTGTAGCCAAATTCCTTGACACGTCTGTGTGTGGTGGCTCTTGATGCCTTGACCCCAGCCTCAGTCCATTCCTTGTGAAGTTCACCCAAATTCTTGAATCGATTTTGCTTGACAATCCTCATAAGGCTGCTGTTCTCTCGGTTGGTTGTGCATCTTTTTCTTCCACACTTTTTCCTTCCACTCAACTTCCTGTTAACATGCTTGGATACAGCACTCTGTGAACAGCCAGCTTCTTTGGCAATGAATGTTTGTGGCTTACCCTCCTTGTGAAGGGTGTCAATGATTGTATTCTGGACAACTGTCAGATCAGCAGTCTTCCCCATGATTGTGTAGCCTAGTGAACCAAACTGAGAGACCATTTTGAAGGCTCAGGAAACCTTTGCAGGTGTTTTGAGTTGATTAGATGATTGGCATGTCACCATATTCTAATTTGTTGAGATTTTAAAAGAACCAAAGACTTAAACTACTTCAGTCTGTGTGCATTGCATTTATTTAATACACGAGTTTCACAATTTGAGTTGAATTACTGAAATAAATGAACTTTTCCATGACATTCTAATTTATTGAGATGCACCTGTATATTGTTGCGACACCGCCGCCACAACCAGTCTGATGGGGCTCATGCTTACTAAATAGCTTGGTGGAGTACACTCATTTAGACCAATATAATAATTTGGTTTGATCATTTAATTTACAATTACTGCTTTGGGTGTGAGTGACCTAATGTTTAGGAGCCCAAGCCTTAAATTATCCTGCATTAAATTTATATTTTGACTTCACTATTCGGGGGAACAGACACAGTCTGTATAGATTGGACAATGCAAGTACAGAACAAAAGTCATCATAGCAGTTATTTGAGAATTTGCTTACTAGTCAAATGGAGCGTAGCGTCCTGGAGATGTTTTCCAACAGGAGTTCCGCCCCGACTCTGCTGGGGTGCAGGCCATCAGCACGGAAAAGCCTAGGACGCTCCCAGAAAAGATTCCAGTTACTAACAAAGAGCAGTTTCTGTTCTTTACGCCATGACAATAACCATTCGTTTAAAGCAAACAGTCTACTGAACCTTTCGTGTCCTCGTCGATACGTGGGAAGCGGTCCTGACACGATGATCGTCGTCGCGGGCGATGTGCTGCATACCGTCTCGATCAGGCTCCTGAAGTCCCTCTTCAGTGTCTCCGACTGCCGCATCTTGGTGTCGTTAACCCCAGTGTGAATCACAACAGCTGCAACGCTCTCGTCGCCCTTCAGGATCGCAGGTATCTGCGCAGAAACATCGAGAACACGAGCACCAGGGAAACAGTGTGTGCGTACTTTACCTTCAGCTAACGTAGCACGGACGTTGCGGACGATGGAATCTCCGACGATCACAGCGTCGCATTCCGTCTCTCGGAGAGGAGCGAAACAGTTTCGGGTAGAGATCTCAAAGACAGGAGGCGGTGGAGGGGGAGAAGTTGTAGCCCAGGGCAGTCCCGGCGCCAGGACACTCGACCTGGGGGGGCTTGTATGATTCTCGGGGGGGGGGGGTATTCTATATAAAACAAGCCGTCAGATTTTAATTTAATGGATTATTATTGTCGCTTTCCTTACAAACCACATTTGACAAACTTACAAACATCAGTGTGTACTATTTAACAAATGTCTTTTTTGCTAGTAATTAATTTAAATGTCTGAAACCAAATTTTATGTGGTTGAAAACACTGAATCGTTGTGATAAATAAGGCTAAAAGCACTGAGCGCATCTATTTCTGGCTCAGCGCCAGACAAAGCGCGAAAGCACGTTTGAATTTGTGAATGTTCTAAATACACCGGTGATCGTCCGCATCAAATGATGTTTTATTAACAAAGTTCGGGAGGAGCACGTTCAGATAATTAACCTAATTAACACAAGAGGAGAACAATCAGTAATCAACCCAGTTAACAAGATAAGAGGTGTGTATATATACACCGCAGACTTACCTCTGTTCATTGGCAGTTTTCCGGCATCCCTCCGCCACCCCTTCTCCGCACTTACAACTATTCCTGTCCTAATCTGTGGGGGGGGGTACTCTGGGTTCGGGCCAAAATTCCAAGCTCGGAGCCCTCCCCTCGGACAGCACGCCAAATACGCTTAAACTTTATTCTATTTATTATATGTAAGTGTGAACTCGTGAAATGGTTAAAATCAACGTTTCGGCTTCATGGAGGCAGTGCTTAATTTGTAATTTGCGAGGTCCTGGAACAAAGTTGGGTGACTGATCAAATGATCAGAGGAGGGAGAGGTAATGGAGAATTCGCGTAATTGGTGGACGTGGACCAACTTAAGTGATTACCAGCTTGCACCAGTTGCTTTTATAGTGTGCACATTGTAGGCTATACTCTAAAAAATAATAGTTATTTTATTTCAACATTTATTTCAACATATTTTAGTGATTGGGTAGTTTTTGTGTAACCCAGCTCCTGACAGTCGCGTTTGCGGATCATTGCAGGGTGGGCTTGAGAATGTCGTAGGGGGCTAAGCCCCCCCAAGCCCCCCCTTGACGCTGGGCCTGGCCCGGGGCCTGGCTCGCATCTTCCGCTGCTGTTGCACCCAGGGTCCGTGGTGTCCCGGCGCCGGAGTGAAGGACATCTGGGAAGATCGCGTCCTGGGTGCACGGGGCCTGTGCAGAGAAACACACGGAGTAGAGGTGGTGGGAGTGTTAGCAGCGTGCTGTATACTTACCCCGGACTTGTGAGCGTCAGCCCGGGATGTTTCCAGCGCAGCTTGCCGCTCCCTCAGCTGGGCCTGCCTTTCCATCAGGTCGAGGATCTGCTTCTCCATGGCCTCCAGCTCCAGCTGCACCGAATGCAGCTCGAACGCGTCCTCATCTGCACTCAAATGTAGACACTAATTCGCCATTAAAGCAAGTAACAGTGAAACAATGGTAATGTGTGTGAATACAGTATTAGCTGTGTTAGCGAGTGTAGCAGCCGCCGCGCTGGCGGTGCTAACGGGCTATAAGCTAATAGCGGAGTCGGGACTCCCCTAATTGGAGGGGAGTTAGTACTGTTCTTAGTACTTAGCAGTTTATACTGTTTTTATATCAACCTGTGTTTTAAGCTCTTGACCCTATCTATTTGCATGTTATTTGCATTTGCAACTGCTGAAGTTTATTAGTTCGCTTAGACTAAACTGAAGGGCCACTAGGTTGTGTTAGCTTAACCAGCTCAGGTGGTTTGCTTACAGTCTGGTGTCATGATGTATGCGCTATCTGGAGTTGGTGTTTCCTGTGACAAGTCATTGTCATGGCAACCAATGAGCAGCAGTGCCAATTCAAACAGCGTGCAGCAAATGTCTGTAGGTTTCAAAAGGGCCATGCATAGTCTGTTGACATGTGGGGCTTACACTTCCATTCAAGATTTCCTTTTAATCAGCAAAATCCTAAATTTGCTAATGCAGACTCTTGCTTCTCTTTGAGCACGTGTTTTCATCTACTTTAACTGGTGGGTCATAACTCAAAAATGGGCAGAGGTGGGTAGTTACATTTACTTCATTGCATTTACTTGAGTAATTTTTTTTGGGTAACTAATACTTTTAGAGTATATTTAAAGAGGGGTACTTTTACTCTTACTCAAGTACATTTTTAGTGAAAAAACTGTACTTTTACTTCGTTATTGTGGGCGACGCTCCTCTCGTTACTTTATCTTAATGCAATACAAGTTAAAAATGCTTCAATTTATTCCAAACGCGCCGTCTACTTTCCTCTGGGCAATGAGCGATGCCCATTCACGAATGATTCATTATTTTGAGTCAATTCTGTTCTAAGGCTTGATCAAACCAGTTGGCAAACCAGTGAATTGGTTCGCGAATCAGTTTGAATGATTCGTTCAGTTCCCTGCCGCACGTGCTGAGTCATCTGAAGTGGTTCTCACTCAGAGTTGTAACATCAAGAGCGTTGAAGACGTGGCTTTGGATCTACAGTCAATTGAATGCAAATCTGCAAAGGATATTGTTTGCTAGCTATGAAGACCTTTATTAGATGAACACCGCATGTGCTGTCTATGGTTCCACAGGTATAGATAGGCTATTCGATTACAGTACACGATACCACTATGAAATTACCAGTTTGTTGTACATGTACCTTATACATTAAATATAATGTATAATTTATACATTAAGCTGTCACAGAGTATGAAATGAACACCCGCTAAACCCGCGTTAAGGGCTTTTCACACTGGGCG
Source organism: Aspiorhynchus laticeps (assembly GCA_023376895.1). Classification (NCBI taxonomy): domain Eukaryota; kingdom Metazoa; phylum Chordata; class Actinopteri; order Cypriniformes; family Cyprinidae; genus Aspiorhynchus; species Aspiorhynchus laticeps. The sequence goes on from JALXFT010004523.1 coordinate 132,206, forward strand.
CGAAAATTCGGCGTGAATGTTCGGCGTGATGATGCTTTTGAATCGAAACAATAGATCCCTATGGAGCTATTCACACCAGGCGCAATCATTTGCGGTGCGAAAAAGCGAGGATTTTTTTTTCGTCCTGTGTGTCAATTTTTTTCCCCCGTCGCTCTCCGAAGAAAAGGGCCGTCCAATCAGATTTGAGCTAAGATCACGTGCCTGGAGCAGCTGCTGTTGCACAAAAAGGCAAAGACTGGTGGTGCTGTTTCGAAAACCAGTGTAAACAAACACAGAAGAAAAGTATTCTGAAAGATAAGAGAGTGGATGCCGAGTTCTTGTTATCTTTGGTTTCTGAGAACTTATTTATTCTCACATGTTCTTAATATAATTTCTATTAATTCTCCAATGAATTATGTGATCTGGAGTATTAGTTTTCTCCCACGTGCGCAAATGTTATGAGTCAGAGCGCGTTTACTCCCTAATGTTAGATCTTCTGTATTAAAAAAATCGAGTGAAACATTTTTCTACACATGAAATATGAAAGCAAATAGACATGATGACACTATATTTTCTGTATGTGTTTTATATGCAGCTCATGGTATTTTTATAACAAAGGATTTTAACAATTTAAAAATAAAGTTTATGTCTATGCTGTGTGGCGTTATTAAACATACAAAGAGTGCATGTCTGCCTATTATAGAATCAAAATCAACTATAGATCACAATCAGAAGTTATTACAAGCACTCGATGATGGTTTAAGGGGGGTTTTAAGCAAAAGCAATAATCGCATACATTTTCAAACGTGGCTCGATGCTAATCGTACTTCTATTTATATTTCAATATGTTTTCTTGTAAAGCATTACAGATAGTTTGTGTTTCTGGCATAGAACCAAACTTTATTTAGCTATATTAATTTAATGCTATATATTGAGCAGCAGACGATGTTAAATCCATATATGAGATACATATCTGAGGAAAAATGCATTGTTGGTCGGAAACATTCACGCTCGGTGTGAAAGCACCGTTCGTCGGTGATTCGCCTTGCTTTTTCGCATCGCGTCCAGTGTGAAACGGCCTTTAGCTCTGCGCAGCGGCACGTGACCTGTTCCAGGAGGAATGCCTATTTTCACAATATACATTTGTTTACATTTTGCAAAACAGTTATGTTTTAGGACTAGGTGAAACAATCCCCTGTTTAAAAACCTGAGGTATGAGTGGTGACGATGCATCCATCGGAGTGGTTTCCTCACTGTAATGGTGACAGGTCTGGGGCTAGTTTTGAGTAGCAATTGGGTGGGTTTTGTTGCGAAAACCTGGCAACCCTGACAGCCCCTGAAGTGAGACAGATACTGCAAAATAATAATAATAACGCGACAAAACGAGACGAAATAACGTTATAACATTTCGTTTCGTCTTGTTTTGGTCAACGAAAATGAAGAGACATTTTAGCATAGTTTTTATTTTGTAAACCACATTTAGTCTCGTTTTTATTCGTCAACGATATTGCATTATACATTTAATTATAGTCATCGTCACATGACCAGCATTTACGTTGCGTCTCGTCTCGTTTTCGTCACGTGATAAAGGTTCGTTGACGACGATATTTAGTCATAATTTTCGTTGACGAAAGCAACACTACTGATAATGAGACACAAACGTATCCACTGCTGTAAATCCCGGTTTAGTTTGAAAGATAAGGGTCCACGGAACAACATTCCATCGAGCACTTTTAGTCCAAAGAAACAATAACGTTGTAATTGGGATCGTTATTCATTTGATTATGTCTCATCTCTTCAGGGAGAGTTATTGTTTGTGTCCGTTATGGAACAAATTACGCTCAAAAACAGCGTCTTGGTGGTAAAAAAAACAGCATGATTTTGTAGCAGGCAATGTCCCAAACAGAAAGAGATCATCCAAAAAAATAAAAAATAAAAGATACACGGAAGATTGTTTATTTGAATTCTGGCGCTCCCTCGTGACGGCGCGTGACACACGCTGTGTGTTATTGACTATATGAGCTATATAGACTATATAGATTATTGACTATATGAGCACCTGTCATCTGATGGGGGCGTAACTTGGCGATCTGCTTTTTTGCACAAATAATCCTTTTTTTTTTTCTTCAACAGTTTTCATATATGTTTGCGTGTTTTGTGGGGAATGTTCCTGTATCTGTATGATTACCATCTGTATGGCTGATAATCAGCGTGTAATTACTGACTGTTCACGGATATCAGTGTGAATTCAGTCTATATAAAAGGCCATTATAATGTGATTATTGACTATATGGGCAGCCATCTGTATGATTACCATCTGTATGAATGATCGTCAGCATGTGATTACCCATGTATATCGGTATGTCAGGAAATCAGAGTATGTACTTAAGTTATTTCTTTTTATTATTATTGTTTTTTTTTTTTCCATCACTCAAAAATTATTCTTATTGAATTTTTCTAGTGCTCAAATAAATCACTTATACAATGTTTAAGATTCTGTCTACTGTTTTATAATTGAAAAACTGCAGTGGCATATAGAATGACTAAATAGTTTGTAGTAGAACCCTTCAATAATTTGGTAAATATTTTTCCTCAAGGGGGGGGGGGGGGGGGGTGTAGAAAAGGGGGGGGGGGTGTAAATATTTTTCCTCAAGGGGGGGGGGGGGGGGGGGGGGGGGGTGTAGAAAAATGTTGCAGCAATCTCATTTTTCATGGTATCTTCTTCAGATTTGAAATATAAACTCATGAGACATGTGACTTTCAACCCATTACTTTTCTGGATTGCTTCAGGACTGATTTCATGTATTTTTATATGAAATTTAAAAAAAATCAGTGTGGTACAATTTTTATCAAGGCACTTCAGTGTCTATAACTTTTTATATTTTTGTGCATTTTCAACTCTGGATGATGGATAGTAAAGCCCAAAGGGTCTTCTTTCCAAAGACACCAAAATTGTGGAAGTCAGGAACTGTTACCATTTTAAGTTAGTTAGTCATTTTCAGCTGTGATTCCCAATATGGGGGGCACTGGTTAACAGGTTAACTGGCTTCTCTGCCACTGTTGGTATAGGCTCCTCGCCCACATAAAACCGATGTTCCGACAGCTTCCCCTTGACGATTGAAATGCTCCTGGACTTGCTTGGCTTTATTTCCATCCGGGCCCATGGATGTTCTCCTGTAGCTTGTTCAGCAGCCGCCTAGCACAAGCCTTGGTTGTTGTGAGGATGGTCATATCGTCCATGTAGGCTCTGATGGGAGGGAGACGAAGCCCAGATTTGAGCTTCTGTCCTCCTACTACCCACCGAGGCACGGATGATGACCTCCATAGCCATCGTAAAAGCTAGAGGTGAGATGGTGTATCCTGTCATTATTCCTATTTCTACTCGTTGCCATGCTGTGGTACAATCACCAATTGTCAAGCATAGCTGTAGTCTTGAAAATAGGATTTGACGAGGCGGATGATTGCTTCTGGGACGCTGAAATAATGGAATGCAATCCAGAGGAGATTGTGAGGAACTGACCCAAAGGCATTTGCGAGGTCCAAGAACACAACGTGGAGATCTCTTGCATCCATTTTGGTGGCTTGGATTTGATTCCATATCATGTTTGTATGCTCTAAGCAACCAGAGAAGCCTGGAATCCCTGCTTTCTGCACCATGGTATCAATGAAGTGGTTCTTTTCCAGGTAGACTGCCAGCCTGTGAGCCACTACACTGAAGAAGATTTTGCCTTGAATGGAAGAAGATCCGTCAATGTGCATTTGTTTCGTAATGTTCAGATGTTCGGTATCGGTCATGTGAGGAGTTTTCACTCTTCTCCGTGTCAGAGGTTATACTGTATATATACATATAATCAGGGCTCGAATTGAGGGGGGATGCGGGGGGATGGCATCCCCCTGGTCGAAAAGAATGACAAAAAGCATCCCCTCTGTAAAACCACCATCCCCCCTTACCATCCCCTTTGGATTATTCATTTTGTGTATTACGTAAAACTTATCATGCACATGAAATGTTAAAATTCCCTACTTATGATTATTTACGAACTAAATAACAGCGATTGGCCAATTAGAACTTGGTACTGTAACAAGCTGAAGTACGTTTACGTAATTTTTTGCATAAAATGGATCAAAAGCAACTTTTGAAGTTCTTTAAAAAGAAGACAACAGAAGGTAGGATTTTTCCTTGATTAGAATTTAAAGACATTCTCCTGACATAATGTATGAGTGACTGTGAGGGACTGAGAGACGATAGGAGAGCTGACATTATCCAACTTTGAGAAAGGGAAAAAAACACGTCTTGAGGGTCCAAAAGCATTCACTGCGCGATGAAGCCCATCAGAATACAGTTAGAATGCCCTTATAATTCAAGCAATGAAACAAAAAAATACCCATGTATGAGTTTTTATGTTTTTATATTCATTGCACAAGTAATACTTTTCTGTATATCAGCACATGTGCGTGAGGCCGCAAGCACTAATGTGCTATTAGTTTTAAACAACAGTGCATAGTAACTAGGGCTGCAACGATTAGTCGACATTATCGACAACGTCGACAATAAAAAATTGTCGACAAATATTTTTGTTGTCGAGTAGTCGTTTGATCTCATATGACCTAATGTAAGAGCCTGCAATACTGCGGTTTGACCAGTGTGGCGCTGTAGCGCAAGACTCTAGTTCAGCCCTCCTGGATGCAGATCAAGAGAAGAACACACACAGCACTTCAGAGCACACGCATCCAAACTTGAGCGGCGTTTGGATGAATATGTAAATATATATTGTGCGCTTTCCTCCCAGTAACGAAATAAACAACAAAAACTGACAGCAGTGTGAAAGCAACAGTTAAAAATGCATCTGATTACAACGATGTGTGTGTTTGCATGAGCTCTGCAGTTCAGTAACGTAACATTACTCCAGTAAAGTTTGGTCACATTATGTTTATTTATATAGTACTTTATGCAATAGATAGCCTTAATTGAAGCAGCTTTACGGTATTAAACATGAAAGTCAGTGTCGCTTTCAGTTAGAATTACAACTTGATTGTCTGTTATAAAGCAGCTCTCCAGTGTGAGCTAATGATACAATATTTTTATTAGTGGGGAAAAAATAATAATTTCATTAAAGTGACAGTTTGGTTTGCAGAGATCAAAGCTTGATCTAGCTCAGGGCTGTTTTGATTATCATAACCCTATGAGGTATTTTAAGACATTATGTTGTGAATAAAATAGTTTATCCAAAGCATCTTATCACTTACCTTTATTTTGTTTCTTATCTATATGACTTACAAAAGGAGATGTTAGGCAGAATGATGTGTCATTCATTACTTTTTCATGTAGCTAATTAAATGTTGAGAGTGTCTCTGTCTGTCATCTCATTTTGTGTGCCAAATACATCTATTTTTAAAATGAATTGGTAACATTACAATAAGGTATCATTTGTTAACATGAGTTAATGTATTAATTAACATGAATGAACAATACATTTATTACATTTAATTATTAATCTTTGTTAATGTTGGTTAATAAAAATACAGTTGTTCATGTTAGTTCACAATGCATTTATCAATGTAAAAAAAACAACTTGTGATTTTAATAATGCATTAGTAAATGCTGAAATTAACATTAAGATTAACAAATGCTATAGAAGTATTGTTCATTTTTAATTCATGTTAGGCAAGGCCAGTTTATTTATATAGCACATTTCATACACAAAAAAAATTCTAAATCACAAAAGTGCTTTACATAAAAGGAAGTGAAATAGAAATTAAAAATAATAATCACAACAATAAAAACAAGGAATTAAAAAAAATAATAATCCCAACAATAAAAACAAGGAAATTATATAAAAATGTATTTAAAATGAATTTAAAACCGTTACGGATAGAAAATGATTATACATAAAATACAGTGCAGTCATGTTAACTAATGTTAACTAATGAACCTTAATGTAAAGTGTTACCAATTAATTGTGTAATAATTGTAATTACATAATATGCTTTTCTAAAGCTGAAGTGACCTTTATTTTTGTTAGAATATGTATAACTTAATATTCTAACTAATTGCAAAAACTGAATAATCAATAAAAGTCTACTGATTAATCAGTGAAATGATCGACGATTAGTCGATTAATCGTTCTAATAATCGTTAGATTAATCGATTATCAAAATAATCGTTTGTTGCAGCCCTAATAGTAACACAGTGTTTCATTCCGTGAATGAATCAGTCTTTGAACGAATCGAGTGAGCCAGTGATTCAACGGTCCATTCGGATGGACTCACTTGTTTCGTTTCTATTGAATCAGCTATTTTGAACGAATCGTTTGATATGAATGATTCAGTAAGTCATTTATTAAAACCGGGACTTGCTGCTACCTACAGGCGGTTTTATTGTCATATTTATTTATCCATGACAGACCTAAACCAGCCAAGGTGCCAGCACAAAAAATACATTCAGCAAAATATTGTTTAATTATCAATATTGACCAAAATTCCTCTATTTCAGGCCCCAGAAGGAAAAAAATCTTATAAATAATAGTTCATTTAATAAGGCAATTTTTTTATTAAATAGAAACCCTTTTAAAAATGAAACCATTTTTGAAATCATTGTGTAAAATTAGCCACAGGACCCCCCAACACCCCCTCCCCTATGGCGTTATTTTACTGCCAAATGTCGAGAGTGCATTTTTGTAGCACGAAAGTGGATTAATATAATGCCCGAGCGCGAATCTCCCCGCTCGCATGCGGATTTCCTTTGCTCTCGCACAAAACCGGATGCGCGCTCTCGGATATACGCTGCTCTCGCGTGTCTCTCCTCTCGCGTGTCTCTCCTCTCCCTCAAGTGTGCGTGCTCAAACTTTGTCCTGTGCACTCGCACATCTATACATCGATATTAATTATTTTCACACCTGGATTAAACGTCAAAAGTTATCAACCAATCAGATTTTTCTACGACTGACCCGATGAAAATACTAGGCCTACGTGAAGAGGGAACTGATTCTGGAATTTCTCTACAATTTAATTATATCATAAAGTATATGATTCTTAATGCTCAGGAGAGACTGGCCCGCCAGCGGGGATTAGCAGCACTTCGCCAGCAGGGGCTGAATGTAAAGGCCTTTGCCAGATGTTTTGGACGAGGTCCAGGGGCCATCTTTAAAAGCCATCTTTAACCTTTTCCTGGATGACCCCTTGCCAGAGTAGGAGATGGAGCTTCTTAGGAGTTTGGATTTCTGGAACTTCTTCAGTTAACTGCATCTACGCAAAGAGAGGAAGATAACACACCATCACCAGAACCTGTCTGCAGGGACCATTCCACCTCTCTCTTCCTTGTCAAGTCAGGACCAAGACCTCTTCAGACTCATACTCTGAAGCAAAGGGCAAGAAGGAAGAGTCCATTCCTGTCGCCCCTGAGTCTACTGAGATGGCTCTTGTTTCCCATGAGTCTGTCAGGCCAACTTCTGTCTTCCACCAATCAGCTGAGTGCACTCCTGTTATTCAAGAACCAGTCAAGTCAACTATTGTCCCTTAGTCAAGGTCTGTTCTGGTCACTTCAGAGTCTGCCGAGTCGATTCCAGTCACCGCTGTGATGACTGAGATCACTGAAATTTCGCCTGAGTTGGCTGAGTTAGCTACAGATATCACAGAGGTGGTCAAGCACACCTTATTTACTGGTCGAAAGTGGAGGAAGAAAAAGGCTTGTGCTGTCTAATGCCCTTCCTGTTGTGCCCACAAAAGTCATGCTTATGATTCCTGTCATGCCCACAGATTGTGTACCTGTCATGTTTTGCCCACAGAGGCTATTCCTGCCTGTCATGTTATGTCCACAAAGGCTCTTCCTGAGCTGGCTGCTCCTCCCATCATGGCCACGGGACCGATGCAGAGGCTTTCATCTTGCCCGTTCCAGCCACGGAGGCCATTTCCAAGCCTCTTACTAGAGACCTGCGTGGGACAGATTTTTCAGTCCCACTCCTGCCCGCTCCCGCAAGATTCTGTCCTGCACCCGCCCGCTCCCACAGAAATATCTTATCTGGTGCCGCTCCCACATGAAAGTAGCCTATATAGATTTTTTTTCAGTACAAAGATTAAATTTACATGAAATAGTTCTGTAACATCTAAGTTTCTCAACATCCCAGCATAAACGCTCTGGATAAAATATTTGTTATTTAGACTAAGCATCAACATTCACAAAGCACTGTTTTTCTTAACATAAAAGCAGGCATCGGCTGTTGCGTGCATGCATAGCAGAATGCAAGCAAACAGCACTTCCTTTATCACTAAAAAGCTGACATCTCAGTTCATCGCGATCTCATAAAGCTCTGTTATAACACAATGAATATATACATAATGAATCTTTCACAATGTCTACACTTCGTGTGATATAATGAGAGGATTCATGAGCATGCAAATTTCAGGACTGTGCAATAACTTTGAGCGGTGAGTGGATTCTAACTTATTCACCTCTGATTGGCTATTGCGTTGCAGAAATCAACAGTTATCTGTGATTGGCTGTGATCTGTGATTATAACAACGCTTTAAACGCGTGTTATAAATAGAAACTCTGCCTATGCTTGCATGTTAATCATTTTTATATTATATTAGTTATTCTTTTTACTTTTGTGCAATAGATGAATCTCAATTTATGTTTCTAGATATTTTATGTTTCGAAATTTCTATTTTGCGGGAGTCCCACAAATAATTTTCCGCATCCTGCACACACATGAGTCTCTACCCGCCTGCACCCGGATTCGCCCATCAAGTGTTGTCCCGCACTGCACACTGTTGCATTGGGTCCCGCGGGAGTACAGAACTCTACCTCTTGCTTCTCCAGTTGCATCTACAGATGCTTTTCCTGCAAGTCATGTGAAGTCAACAGCTGTTCCTGTTAGTCAAGTTGCATCCACAGAGGCCATTCCAGAACAGCCCACTCTCACTGTGTTGGCCACGAAGGCCATTCCAGTGGCTCTCATTCAGCCCGTTATGGTCAAGGAGGCAATCTCTGAGTTACCTGCTGTTCCTGTTGTGCCCCCAGAGGCTGTTCCTGAGCGGCCTGCTCTCAGGTTTTGGCCATGCAGGCCATTCCAGAGGCTCACATTTAGCCCGTTATGGCCATGAAGGCCATCTCCAAGCACTCCACTCTTCCTGTCACAGCCATCGAAGCCGTTCCCAAGTAGGGTTGGGTATCGTTTGGTTTTTTTTCGATACTGGTGCCAAATCGATATTATATATATATATATACACACATGCACACACACACATACTGTATATGGAACTAATGAAGCTACAGGAAATCCTCAATATGGACAAAGGCATTGCTATTCCTGTAACTGAGTAAACAGAAGATATAAACGTTTTGAATGATAAAACAAATACATTAAACACTCGACTATGACAATATATAGCTTGTCTGTGTTATTCAAGCCATCTCTGGTATTTTCATAATAATTAAGTATATTTAAAATCCATTGCTAATCAATGCATTAGTAGCCTATGGAACAATTTTTCTTCCTCATTCTGTGACAAGAAGCTATCAGATCACAAAAGGAAGCATTTAACTGGTGTTGTGGACTAAAAAGGTTATAATGTCCTATTTTGTTGGTTTAAACAGGTTTAAAAACGCGAATACAAGAGAATTTTAGCTTTAGGCAGTTTCATTAAAGCCAGGGCTGGGCGGTATATAGAGTTTGTACGATATATCGATATATTCTTTATAATCGATACGTTATTATGAAGCAATACAGTTAATATTGATATACAGTAGTTTGATACGAGCGCATCTGATAAAATATCTAGGGAGGACACAGACTGAACTGCTGCGGAGAAAGTGCATAATACAATTTGTTCTAAACATGTGACAAGCTTTATATGAAGGGCTATAAAAAAAACTCTGTAAGATACAGTAGCCTATAGTTTATAGTTTCAGTTTAAAGCGGCTCGCGCTCACAGATGCTCTGACAGAAAGACTGCGTGTGCCGCTGACAGAGATGCTTCTCGCGCTGTTTAATGTGTTTGCTGATTTCCGTAATGCATAACTTACAATTCACAGGTATATTCTCCATCTATAAATGTTAGAAAGCCATGGAAATATTTCCATTTTGCTGTCAGAAGTGCGTGAGCTTTTGCTTTGCGATTCTCTGCTAAACTTCACAGACTTCATTTAGAATGAGCACCGCCGTGCGCATGCACGCCAAACAGACGGCGCGCAATGAAATATGAGTGCAATAACTCTGACTAAAATATACATTTTGCTGAAATATTTGTAGTTGTAGCCTGTGATGCTTCTTACGTGCATTTCGGAGAAACAAAGGACAAATATTTTAATCGATCGCTCAGGCATGGCACCGAAATGAGGCACCGAAATCTGCGTTCTGATTCGGTTCTAGTACATACCGGTTACATAGGTACCGGTGCCATATTGGTACCGGGTTTCGGTACCCAACCCTATTCCCAAGCAGACCCTTGTCATGGCTGCAGAGGCCTTCACTCAAAATCGTGCCAGTCAAGTCCACAAAAGAGATTCTTGCCACCCTTGCTGTGGCCACCAAGTATGAAATTCCTAAAGGTGAAGCCCCAGAGTCTGCTCCAGTCCAGGAGCCTCTAGAGTCCTCTCCAATCCCAGAGTCTCCAGAGTCCGCTCCAGAGAGGGGAGTTCTCGAGCCTGCTATAGAGGAGGTTGTTCCTGAGCCTGCTCCAGAGGAAGATGTTTTTGAGCCCTCTCCAGAGAGAGCAGTCCCAGTGTTAGCCCCAGCCCCTGACAATTTTTTATTTCTAAGTCTGATCCTGTTACCAATAAGGACATCCCAGAACCTGTCCCTGAACCGGTTTCCAAGACGTACAGCTTCCCGGCCAGTTCTTTCACACCCCCTGTATCTGTCACTATTACTGTTACGGGGTTGACGAGACGTGAGACATGCGGATCCATTTGCAAGGCTTTATTATCAAACGTGGTCAAAACAGGCAGGGTCAATGAACAGCAGACAGGTATAACAAAGACAGGGCAGAGAATAATCCAAGAGCAAGCGTGGGTCGACGATCGGCGAACAGTATCCAGAGGGCTAGGCAGAGAGAATAAACCAGGAGCACGGGCAGGAATCAGAACACAGGAATCTAACACTGTAAATACTGGGAACGCTTGGTAATGCAGCGGGGCTAACAATACTCGGCAGAGTGTAGAAGAATGTCCAGAGTTTATGTAGTGTGTGTGGGTGTGTGTGATTGGGTGATGGTGATTGTGAGATAGTAAACAGGTGCAAGCGTTATCAGTGTGAACAGGTGTGTTGGTGCAGTGGATGATGGGAAATGCAGTCCTTGAGTGATCTGTAACTGTGTGGTGTGCAAGTCCATGTGATGGGTGAGTGATCTCTGGTGGTGAATGAGCAAAGTTCATGGCCAGGATTTGTGACATAGCCCCCCCCCCCAAGGAGCGGCTTCCAGACGCTCCTAAACAATCCTAGGAGGGCAGAGGAGTGGAGGCGGAACAGGGAGAGGGACGGAGGGCCAGGTCCATGTGGAAGCCAGGGTGGAGAGGATGGATCTGGAACCCACCAGGGCGGAGTAGGCAGATCTGGAGCCCACCAGGGCGGAGCAGATAGACCCGGAGCCCTCCAGGGCGGAGCAGACGGAACTAGAGCCCCCCAGGGCGGAGCGGACGGGACTGGAGCCCCCCAGGGCGGAGCGGACGGGACTGGAGCTCCCCAGGGCAGAGCAGACAGGACCAGCGACCACCAGACCAGAGTAGGGCCGTAGACCGGGCAGGAAACCATGTCTGAGTCCGAGATCTGGGGGAAAACAGAGACAGACAACACAGAGAGAGAAGAGACAAACAACACAGGGAGAGTAGAGACAGACAACACCGGGAGAGCCTTCCTGGTCTCAGGAGCCTTGGCTGAGCAGGTCTGGGAGTCACAGGCGGCCTCTATAGCCGTGCCAGGGCAGGACAGGAAATCCCAGACGGCCTCCCTAGCCGTGACAGGGCAGGACAGGGAATCACAGGCAGCCTTGATAGCCGTGACAGGACCTGACAGGAATTCATAGGCGGCCTCTATAGTCGTGACTGGGCAGGACAAAGACTCACAGGCGGCCTTTATAGCCGTAATTGGTCAGGACAAGGAATCACAGGCGGCCTCTATAGCCGTGACTGGGCAGGACAAGGAATCACAGGCGGCCTCTATAGCCGTGACAGGACAGGGCGAGAGTTCATAGACGGCCTCCATGGCCAGGGCGGGACAGGGCGAGAGCTCATAGACAGCCTTTCTAGCCGTGACAGGACAGGGTGAGAGTTCATAGACGGCCTCCATGGCCGGGGCAGGACAGGGCGAGAGCTCATAGACAGCCTTCCTAGCCGTGACAGGACAGGGTGAGAGTTCACAGACGGCCCTCCTAGCCGTGACAGGGCAGGGTGAAAGTTCACAGGAGGATACCACCGACACCTCTGGAGGTTCTGCAGCTAACGCCGCCACCTCTGGAGGTTCTACGGTGGTAACATGACCGGCTGAGAGTACATTGCTGGGCGCCACCACCTTGCAAGGGGCTGAGGCGAGCACCACCGCTTGGGGAGGTTCTGCAGCGGACGCCATCCCCTGGGGCAGTTCAGTGATGGTGTATGCGGCCCAAATGCAACATAAAGCGATCCCTATCATGGAAAGAGCTTCAGACAGGGACATCAGTTCAGGGACAGGAGGGCCAAAGTGAGTGGATTTGTGGATACCAGCAGTGCGTACAGACACCAGCGGTGCATCCCTCACGCTGGATATCAAACAGGAAACTCGTAGGACTGACCTTAAATATCTGGGTGGAATAGGCTCTGGCTGAGGAGCTGAGACGTGAAGAGGCTCTGGCTGAGGAGCTGAGACGTGAAGAGGCTCTGGCTGAGAAGCTGAGACGTGAAGAGGCTCTGGCTGAGGAGCTGAGACGTGAAGAGGCTCTGGCTGAGGAGCTGAGACGTGAAGAGGCTCTGGCTGAGGAGCTGAGACGTGAAGAGGCTCTGGCTGGGCAGCTGTGACGTGGCGTGACTCTATCTGGTCAGTTGTGACATGGCGTGACTCTGGCTGGTCAGCTGTGAGTTGGGTGAGTTCATGATGATCCACAGTGGCTTGGTGTGACTCTGGATGATGAGCAGAGACGTGGTGTGACTCTGGCTGGAGAGCTGAGGCACGAAGAGACTCTGGCTGGAGCGCTGTGCTTTGGTTGGACTCGTGACGATCAACTGTGGCTTGGCGTGACTCGTGACGATCAACTGTGGCTTGGCTTGACTCACGAAGATCACTTGTTTCTTGGCTTGACTCGTGACTATCAACTGTGACTTGGCTTGACTCGTGACGATCAACTGTAGCTTGACTTGACTCGTGATGATCAACTGTGCTTTGGCTTGACTTGTGACGATCAACTGTGCTTTGGCTTGACTTGTGACGATCAACTGTGGCTTGGCTTGACTCACGGAGATCACTGGTGGCTTGGCTTGACTTGTGACGATCAACTGTGCTTTGGTTGGACTTGTGACGATCAACTGTGGCTTTGCTTGACTTGTGATGATCAGCTGTGGCTTGACTTGACCTTTTAACATAGGCTGTGACTTGACCTGGCTTTTTAACATCAGCGGTGACTTGACTTGACTCCTTAACATCGGCGGTGCCTTGACTTGGCTTTTTAACATCAGCGGTGACTTGACTTGACTCTTTAACATCAGCGGTGACTTGACTTGACTCTTTAACATCAGCGGTGACTTGACTTGACTCTTTAACATCAGCTGGGAACTGACCTGGCTTGTGGTTGGCCGCAATGACGCTACGGGGTGTTGTTATTGCCGCCATTTTGTGAGCGTGATCTAGCGTGGCTGTGTCCACACAATTGGGTGCGGTGTCTCGTTCCTCCGCGACCCCCACAGTGAACGAAGAGCCAACACATAGCAAAGCATAGTCCAGGAACTGACTGAGAGATGAACGGGTACCCTCACGGGTTAGCTGTGATTTCAGCGGCTGATTAATGCCCTCACAAAAGAAGTCTATGAGTACACAGTCCGGCAGATCAGAAAAATGGGCGAGGTCTAAGTATTCTTGTATATACTCCTCGAGTGGTCGCGAGCCCTGCCTGAGGTGTAACAAAATTCGTGCAATGTCCATACCTGGCCAATATCCACTAGAAAAGCCGCTGGATCCTTTGTTGGCCGAGTATTCTGTTACGGGGTTGACGAGACGTGAGACATGCGGATCCATTTGCAAGGCTTTATTATCAAACGTGGTCAAAACAGGCAGGGTCAATGAACAGCAGACAGGTATAACAAAGACAGGGCAGAGAATAATCCAAGAGCAAGCGTGGGTCGACGATCGGCGAACAGTATCCAGAGGGCTAGGCAGAGAGAATAAACCAGGAGCACGGGCAGGAATCAGAACACAGGAATCTAACACTGTAAATACTGGGAACGCTTGGTAATGCAGCGGGGCTAACAATACTCGGCAGAGTGTAGAAGAATGTCCAGAGTTTATGTAGTGTGTGTGGGTGTGTGTGATTGGGTGATGGTGATTGTGAGATAGTAAACAGGTGCAAGCGTTATCAGTGTGAACAGGTGTGTTGGTGCAGTGGATGATGGGAAATGCAGTCCTTGAGTGATCTGTAACTGTGTGGTGTGCAAGTCCATGTGATGGGTGAGTGACCTCTGGTGGTGAATGAGCAAAGTTCATGGCCAGGATTTGTGACAATTACCAAGCCCAGTTGGAAGTCCAGACCAGTTAGGCCAGTCCCTGTTCCTAAGGGTGCCTCCAGTCAAGCTCCCATCCCTCCCTTCCCACCCTCTGTCTCCTGTACTGTCAGACATTTAGAAGTTGATTTTAAAATGCTAAAGTATTTAAAATAAAATAAAGCTCTGTAAACACTTGTATTTTTACAACACTATAAGTGTGTCCCATCAGGTAATGAAAAGTTCTATGAGAAAGATTCAGAGAGAAGGTAAACGTTTACATGGTATTTATTCCGTAAAGTGTTACAGATGGTGGTGAGTTACAATAATTCATGTATAGTTGTATAAAAGTTATTTGGTGTAGGCCCCATCCCTTGTCCAAATCCTGGGGATGCAGATTTGGCTGATCCTGCCTGAGGATGAAGGATCAATCCTACCCCCCACGGATTGCCAGGGCCAACCTAGTAGTGGTGGGGAGGATGGAGGGGAATGTCATCAACTGTGAAAAATTAAACCGTTCAGTGCTTATATAATCCAGTTGTCAAGCAGTGATTGGCTAGACCTGTTAGTATGAATGAAGGATGTGGCATTGGAGTCTTCCTGACATAACTTGCGCTGAAGCTTTCACTTCTACACAAACGTATGATCTTCATGCTCACTTGAACACTTGGGCCAAATACAAGAAATATGTCATAAGCAGTCAAATGCAAAGAAGTCAAGTGTGGGTATTTGGACAGGACAAGTGTATCTGCTCATTATGAAGTATTGCCAGTTCCACAGCCTTACCGAGCGGTTTCCCTGTTATACTGCCTGCATGTCTAGTGTATGATACTGCCTGTTTACCTGAATCATGATTGCCTGGATTATCCCTCTTGTTTTGGTAGCCTGATTGGACTGATGTTTGTGTTTGGACCTTTTGCCTGCCTTCTCACCTTTTGCCTTTTGGATTACACCTGTGTATGTTGACGGATTGGACTGCTACACTGGTTTTGACTCACTGCTTGCCTTCACGTTACTGTTATTCAAGTCTGTTGTTAATAAACTTATGCATATGGATTCTAACTCGGCCTCAGCATCTTCATTACACCTACACACTCTGTAAACCAGGCCCAGTTCTACGGGGGTGACAGATGAAAGTAGAAACGAAAGCAAGACCACCCTCAGTTGAGGCCATAATAATAGGATATTTTGCAGATTTGGCGTATTTGTTTCTATTTTTTTTTTTTCAGCATTAAGCAGTGTAGCCGATCATAGACATATCTGTTGATTTCTTGAACGCAGTGGACAGTCAGAGGTGTTTAAGTTAGTCAGATGCACTTACCGGCACTGAAAACGCCAGAGTTTTATTCATTCCTAGTTCTGCACGCCTGCGAATCCACTAATTATAACAAACAAAATGTAGACGTGATGTAAATAAAAGATTCACTGTGCAGTGTAAAATGCTTTGTTGTTTATAAAGGAACTTTTTAGTTATTATACAGGGCACAAATTTTCTATGCTATATATAATCAATGTAGAATTTGAATAAAATGTTTGTTTTTCATGCTGCGAGGAGGACCAACGGCCACACACTCATGTATGGGACAAAAAATGTCAAAATACATGCATTAAAGCTAGACATGAGTCCCAAATAAAGCTTTTAAATTCAATGCACCAACAACACAACACAATAATAATAAAAACAATACATACCACATTACATAATGTGTCCATTATTAAAGTATTTTCATAATAATCTTACATCAAATTTGGATGAGAAATTACAAGATAATTTATAGCCGTTATAGTCTTACATGAGAAAATCATGAAATGGATATTACATGGAGCACTGAAGACGCATGTTCACAAGCGTTCTACGCATGCATGTGGTGTTACGGAAGAGAAGAAATTGTTGAATAAAGTCGTTAATTTTGTTTTCTTTGTGCAAAAAATTTTTTCTCGTAGCAATTGTGTTGAACCACTGATGTCACATGGACTATTTTCATCATGTGCTTATTACCTTTCTGGGCATTGAATGTTTCATGTGTGTTGCTGTCTATGGAGTGTCAGAAAACTCTTGGATTTCATCAAAAATATCTTAATTTGTGTTCCGAAGATGAAAACAGGTCTTACGGGTTTGGAAAGACATGAGGGAGAGAGTAATTAATGACAGATTTTCTTTGTTTTTTTTGGATGAACTATCCCTTTAATATATAATAATAATAATAATGTAGTACATATAAAACAGATAGTTCTATTAATTTAATATGATGATAAATTAACAATTTAGTGAGGCTTC
>JALXFT010004526.1:0-80001 GCA_023376895.1 Aspiorhynchus laticeps
AAGAAGATTATATGTTTATTCTCAGAATAAACAAAACAAACACAACAGAACCATATAAAGGCTATTCATGTGAGCACATTTAAACTAAAGGATTTAACGTATAGCCTACTTTGTTAATTTGATCCACTACTCCACATAGAAAAAAAAACAGACATGCCAACTAGTTACTGACCTGATGCAGACACATAGCTGAAGCAGACTGATATCGTCTTGGTGGAGCGGTAACATTAACGTGAAAATAAGCGGGGCAGTCTCAAATCTGCCCCAATGGCTCTCCATTAGAGCGCGCTGCAGTTCCCCTTTTCACCACAGATTTACGGTGCAAAATTGTGGGGCGCTGTTGAGCTCGGGAGGTCTCAGGCACCGTCCGCCCCACTTAGTATCGTGTTTACATGCCTGCTAAAGCCATGCGCGGGATTTTAATATATACTGCTTACTTTACGACGTAAAATAGTATAGAAAATCCGATAAATGTTTGTTGCAGAATGCTGAACACATTTACAATTTATTATTTATTCAGTTTATATAGAGGTCCATGTTGGATGAATATTTTACAGATGAGCCGCGCCTGGTTGTTATGGTGGTTGCTTACTGGTCCAAGCCAAAAAGGGCCCACCCATGAGCCTCAGGGTGCTTCTCAATTCTTATTTGTGCATCCTCGTTTCCTTTCCTTGCATCCTTTCCTCACATCTTAGCTCCACCCCCTCAGGATGCGAGGGAAGGATGTACGGAAAAGACGCGAGGACGGAGGAATTGAATGAAGTGATATGATATATCCTCGCTCCCTTTAGCGTCACTTCAGAGCGTCATCAGCTGCGCAAAATGGATCTGCCCTTATGTTGTTAAAGTTTGTTTTTAAGATTCCAAACAGGATATATCGCCCTCCGAAGGGCACTTCGGAGTGAAAACAATCATGGCCGCCATATTGAAAGGTCGTTCCAAACCGAAGTGCTCAAAACTAGCCACTTCAAAGGGCCCTTCGGAATGAAGGATTTCGAAGGGTACAACTGATGGACACTTCGGGCTCCCATGATCCTTTGCGCAGAATCTTTGTATGATGATGGCGCCTCCGTGTGGGCGTGATGATGACACAGAAGGGCACTTCAAGATTATTGTTGTATGTAATACTTGCAATACCTCTGAAACAACTTACAATACATTACACCTACTGAATACACTGACTAGCTTGTAGTATCTTTGGAATAAACAGCTTTTAGAATGTTAAAAAACCTATGGGAAAAAAATAAAACAAATTAAAAAAAAATATTTAACACCCATACCCACCCCCACAAAAGTAGGATGGTAGTGATCTCACACAGCTCTGACAGTGTGTGCACACATCTATGTGTAGCCATTCATCCACATTAAAACAGAGTGGACAGTGAAATTGTTGTAAATACAGAGTGATAAGGAAGGGAAAAAAATCAATCCTGATTTAAAACCCAGCAACACAACTGTAGCTGTATAACTTTACAACAGCAACACTGCTTTAACAAAAAAGCAAAACAGCAAGACTTATTTGAAATCAAAACAAAAACTTAAAAATGCTGTCTAATCGCTCTCGCGGTACTTTAGTGTCACACACAGAATGGTCTGTGTAGTGCTGCTTCAAGTCCAAAACCTATTGTGTTTTATTAGGAGACGCACAACAGTTCTTCTGTGGCTTTATAGGTAATATTTTCACTTACACAATTTAGCAAAATCAGACAATATTGTGTGTCTAATATATACCACAATATTAACTTATTATTATTGAATTGTTGTAAATAAATATCACATTTGCAACTGGTCAGTGTTCAAAAAATGCTGGGAAATCACTTCATATAGCCCTACAAGAGTGATTACTGATAAACTGTCTGAAAAAGAAAAAGTCACGTTTTAAAGAAAAAAAAAATCACCCACTGACTTTCAAAGCTGCTACATAGTAACGACTTTCTACTGTACTTCGAGGACCTTGATAGAAATGTAGTGGAGTGAAAAGTACAATATTTGTCTTTCAAATGTAGTGAAGTTAAAGTCATAAGTTTCCAGAAAAAAATATACTCAAGTAAAGTACAGATACTCAAAACGTGTACTTGAATACAATACTCTAGTAAATGTACTTAGTTACTGTCCGCCTCTGGATTAGGGCATAGGGATGAGCCCTTCCGAATGGAACACAGGGTGTGTATCCTCGCTCATAGCTCCTCTGGAAGGCTCCTCACTCATCGTTCCTCGCCTCCTCGTGGTGCAGTTAGAGAATTGAGATGTGCTTCAAGATGGCTGAGCTCGATCGGTTTCCGGGTCATAGGATGGAGGACGGAGGAGCGAGGAAGCGAGGAGGGATATTGAGAAGCACCCCGAGTCTGATATTCTGTCTCCTAAATGGGTCCCTTCTATAATGCAAGTCCATGTGGTTTTTGGTCCATGTTCACTAGATAAAAACTGTAAGTTCCAGTACTTTCTATAATTACACTTTGAGGTATCATTCAAGTCTGTAGCTCAGCCGTTAGAGAAAAAAATACATGCCAAAATTTAATATTTAGAATCGAAAACACCTTAACATTAAGTATGAGCAATAGCAATAGTGATGCTTGCCTTAGCAACACCACTAATTAGCAAGTGAACAGAATACTTCCTCAAACACACATTAACTCCATTTGAGTGTGCGTGTGTGTGTGTGTGTGTGTGTGTGTGTGTGTGTGTGTGTGTGTGTGTGTGCTCTCATCACGGTGTTGGCCTTGGGCAAAGCAAGTGTTCCATCCCAGACAGTTTGCATTTCTAATGCTTGACTGAAACAGTAGCCCAGCGGTAACACACAGCACTTTAATTCTTTATTTATTTAGTTTTGTGCTGCATCTGATCTCCTGTTCTAGAATTAATTACTTAATTAGCATAGTGAATTAGCAAACGATTATGATGCATGGAAAAGTTCCAGTAACACCCGGCACAGTTTGGGAATGAGCACCCAAACACCCAAGTGCACGCACACACACACACACACACACACACACACACACACACACTAGCTGGTTGGCTTGCAGGCTTGTCGCCAGTAAATTAGAGGCGCTGTAATAAAATAGAACATTTTAACAAACAGCCGCTCCAAAGTGCATGTGGTATTGTGCCCTCTGTGCGAGACGTAATAAAATCTCAGTGCTAATTTATTTGCCAAGTTATAGTGTGCTAATGAATTAATTATTCACCCCAGCCACACCAACTACCCCATCAATCTATTATTTGCTTCATCTCTGCAAGCATTACATTTCATATCAAATATGGGCATTAAACCGATCTATAAAAAACTAATAAATGCTAGAGTGTTTTGAAAGGTTGCCAAATAGGCTACTGGTGCATTTTGGGTAGATAGGTGGTCAAGTCAAAAGAGCCAGTATATAATAATAAAGGTTTATAATAATACTAATAATAATAATAACAATAATAATAAAAATGATAATAATAATATCATTATTTTTATTGTTATTATCATTATTATTAATGTTATTATTATTTAAGAAGTATCTTATGCTCACCAATGCTGTATTTATTTGATAAAATAAATTACATGTTAAAATATACTGACATTAAAACACTTATTTTTAATTGTAATAATATTTCACAATATTACTGTTTTTTTACAGTATTTTTAAATTAAAAAATGCAGCCTTGTTGAGCATTGTTGAAAAATAATAATTATATATGGGCCTATTTTTATATATAATTATATATAATTTTAATGTCATTCATATTCTATTGAAATATTATAAAATACTTTTACAATTTAAAAATAAGTCTTAAAATACAAATTTAAAACTTGTTTGTATGTTAATATATTTCAAAATGTAATTAATTAATAATATCAAATATATACAACAACAACAACAACATACTACTACTACTATGACTATTACTACTACTACTACTACTACTAATAATAATAATAATAATGATGTATTAGTGTTAGAGGTTTGTTTAAATCTGTAATAATAATTTAAGCTATAGTAATATATTGCCTAGAAAATGGCACTAATTTTAGAACGCTATTATTGCGTAGTTGTTCAGGACAGCCGATTAGCAACAGCCTAGGTATGAATTCAAACTTAGTGCTGTATGAACATCATAAGTGACATTAGCACACCTCTGAGCGTTATCTGCCTGTGTAATTGCAGTAATTAGTGATGTCTACAGAGACCAGCGCAGGGAATGAGCCGAGATGCTGAGGAGTTCCTCTGAGAGCTGTCACATGCCCATCAGAGCCGTGCTGACGTGACTGACAGCTCCTCTGTCTGCGGTGAAGACCAGAGAGACCACAATGAAAGCACAGCTGCTGGTAAACTCAGGTGACTTGCAATGTGACTGAATTTGATTTACAACAGACTTACACTACTTCCTTTATTATTCATTGTAAAATGAACAAATTCAGTACTGGAGGAAGATGCAATGAATTAAAATTAGGAATTTACATTTTGCATTAGTTATCATGAAACACCGAACATCATATTTTTATATTTTACGCTACATTAAATGTACAGTAAGTGTGGTGCTAATTTAAAGTTTTACACATTAAGAAATAAATAGCGTTTTTCTGAAAAGTCATCTGAATGGCATACACTCAAATGAGATGAAAACTGTAGCCTACTGTGGAGTTTTGTGTAAAAAGTGTGCATATGGCGCGCATTTTGAAATCACATGACCTGCGGTATTTCACACGTCGGACAGAATCGCCCCGCTCAATTTCTGTAGATACGCTAGTAGTGCTGTTTCGTGATTCTTCTAGTGAAAATTAGACAACGTAATGCTTGTTATCACGTTTTACCAACAGAGCTAACAGGAGAATCAATACCTGTACGGAGAAGAAGCAGGAAAGGTACGAAACCAGAAGAAAACCCGACAAAATACGAGCGCAAACATCGGTAGCCTACTGTGAGGGAGAAAGTGATTATTTGAGTAGTGATGACCAAGTTGTTTCTTTTGTGTTGTACATAAGGGAATTAATTATAGTGTAAGACGCTTTCTAAAACTCACTAGTATCAGTGTAATTTACATAAAACTCGGGCGTTATGCTGAATAATGTTGATAGATGACAGTGAAGTTTCTAATACAGTTGTGGTATTCTTAGTTACGTGTAGACTAGATAAGGCTAGCTAAAGAACTACTAAATATTCCTTTTAATTTGTAAATGGGCTATATCATTTTGTATAAGCATTGTTTTGAAATGTAAAAAAAATATATTAGCTTTTTGTAAAATTAACATTAACCTACATAAATAAATAATGTAAAATTATTGTTTTTTTTTAGTTTGTGATAGGCTACCTTATGCAGTAGCTACTGTAACTTGCCTAAGTAACTTACAAAACAATATCTAATAGATTTAATGTCACATAGTACTTCAACTGAATATGAACATTTGAGACATCTGGTAAATAAAATATAATTTTATCATGTCAGTGGGCTAGATATAAAAATTAAATGAAAAGCAGCCTTATATCAAGATGCATGCAGGTAGTGAAGTTTTGTCATGCAGCTCACAGCTGTAACACAGACATTAAAATCAGAGTTTCCCACTGACTTCCTGGCAGGCCAATCAAACGCCTCCAACGTGCACATGACTGCGTCCCACCTCTCCGAACCCAGCACCACAGACTGTGTCTCATCTGACGGCCACTAGGAACCGCATCACCAACAGCACACGGAAAAAATAAAAATCAGCTTTATTTTGGAAATGTAGATATTGTAACAATGGGAGACCGTTTTCAGATTTTGTCAGTCTAAAGTTGCTTCACACACAGCCGAGGTTAACAGCTCTGAAATATTAACCAGCCATGGCGATAGGCAAATCTCACTATGAGCAATCTGCTCGCTGTCATGCCGTGCTGTAAATAGGTTGTCTATTTGCCTCTAATTTGAAACTCATCTATTTCTGTAAACTGTGTTTTCAATAGCAAATTGGAAATATATTGCCTCTCTCTCTCTATCATGCCCTCCTCCTGTTTGTGAAGACAGGAAACTGCTGAGGCTATAACATTCTTTGCCTGTCAGGAATGACGCAGCTGGACACCATGGCAT
Source organism: Aspiorhynchus laticeps (assembly GCA_023376895.1). Taxonomy (NCBI): domain Eukaryota; kingdom Metazoa; phylum Chordata; class Actinopteri; order Cypriniformes; family Cyprinidae; genus Aspiorhynchus; species Aspiorhynchus laticeps. Next base: position 6,046 of record JALXFT010004526.1, read on the forward strand.
TCTGGATTAAATAAGAAGAAGATTGGCCTAATTAAATGACAGCTTTCTCTCCTTTGATTTTTCTAGTTCATTTAGAAATGTGACACTAGACTACAGGCTATTGTTTGCAGGGATTGCCTTGTGTGCTTATGTTGATGCTACTATAAAGATATTCATAATTAAAAGTAGTTGTTTAGAGTCAAACTTAAGTTAGTCAGGCTACGCATTTAGAAGTAGTTAGCTATGCAAGATACTCCCGACAAAAGCTAGCAACGGTATTTAGGGAGTAAAGAAAACATAAAACTTTATAACTTATTTTTGAAAATATTTTTGAAAATATTTTTAATAGATTCTGGCGCAAAACCATTGAGGGTTTTTGAATGAATGAATCTCAATTAGGGTGAAGCAGTTTTGCCAACTAATTTTCAGGGGAAGTTGCTAAAGGAAGGTCGATTTGTTGCTAAAAGTTGCTAAATGACGTTGTGATGTCATTGCGCGATGATGTAATTACGACGCAAAATTGTGTCACTACATCAAATTGCAGCATAAAATATATTTTATATATGTTAATTTAGATTTGTTCGTAAAATAATATAACGTAATATAATATTAAAATATAAATGTATTTTTAAATACAACATTGAATTATTGAACACTTACACATTTTTTTATTAACTAGTAAAACTACACATTCTGAACAATTATAGTTTTAAGCAGTGTATTATCAGTTAGTTAGTCTGCTACACTACGAAAAGTCTGTAAAAATAGGGCACAATCTACTCTGTTAATGTGAAGGAATTTTCTGTATTGATTTTTCACAGGGATTTTTTACCTGCTTTTTCAATTACGTATTGTATTTTGTGTTTTTGGGTTACAGGGTTACAATGGATAATGGATAATGGATAATGTCCTGGAAAATTATTTTCTAGATATTTTTCTTACAGTGTAGGCTACTAACTGATCAACAATCACTGGTACAAGCTACTAACAAGGTGTATCATAAATTAACAATTATAGCTAAATTTGTTGCTAGGTGCTTTTGGAGGAAAAAGTTGCTAGCGTAGTGTGAAAAGTTGCTAAATTTAGCAACAAAATTGCTAAGTTGGCAACACTGGGGTGAAGGGATAAAAGACCAAAACAAATTTGTGAAAAAAAAAAATATATACTGTATATGAAATTGTCAAAATAACATTATTTAATAATTACAATTATCAATAAAATACTTTTAAAATAACTTTTAACTTTTTTTTTTTTAATAATATGTTGACCTAAAATGTCACATGGGGGTTAAAAAAAAAAAATGACTTTAAAAGAACCAGTCGGCATATAAATCAGACTATCGCTAACATAATGTTTTGTCACTGCACTGCTACATGTTGAAAAAGTTACTGGAAATACATCACATTGTAGATAAAAATAAATAAATAAAAATAAAGTTAGTCACATTTAATTATGCCCAAAACTGGGTTTGCAACCATGTGTGTTCCAGTGTGAGTATTTATATTATTTAGAGTGAGTATTTAGGCTTTGCGGCATCTGCACTGTGTTAATGTACTGTATCATGGATCAGCAGTATGTCAAATTTTATTTTGTGATTTTATTTCACTTTTTCATTTGATAATATTCTCTGTTTTATGCCCCTTTCCTGCCCTGTGGGAGATAGCAAATGTTTTCAGACCTCTACTGTATTGCTGCTGCTTTTGCCGAGGCGCGCAGGTAAAACGTTCAGCGAGATTTCTGTTTGTTTTACGAGGAGCGCTCAGACCGCTCAGACCGCCCGCTGAAGCTGAGAGCTCTCTCTAGAGGGGAGTGTGTGTGCCTGTGTGTGTATGTGCAAGACACGGCTAACGTTTCTACAGATCACAGTTGTTTTTGGACATGAGAGAGACCTAGAAGACAGACATGTCCAGAGTGGGTGGAGTCAGGCTGTATAAAACACAGACTGGTTGGCTCAAGCATGTCACATGATTGCAAAGGTGGCAGTGATTGACAGAGCAAACTGTGACCAGCCTTCTTTCAGCTTAACAACAACACTGGCTGTTTTCTTTCTTAATTGTTCCTTCTGTACCAAAAAGTCCATATTTTTTTATTATTATTTTATATTTTTTTAAATCTGTTAAGTTAGAGATAAGCCATCAATATTTTTGGTCCATTCTCATCAGGTCAGGAGAGAAAGACTATAAATGTAAAAAGCGTATCTGCTGTAAAGTAAACATTTTGGAGTACACTAGCAAATAGATGGTCTCAAAGCTAATAGACAACATCTAACCCACTTCAGTTGTTGCTTTCTTAAATGTCTTAATTCACTTCTAAAGTCCATTATCAAACACTTTTGATTGCAGAATAAATTAATCATGAATGACAAGTATGAATATGAATTCTAGAGTAATAGGTTTGAGTACTTTAAGTAGCTTTAAACCTGAATTCACTTTAAGCTGCAAACAGTAACTATAACAGAACTGATTAAGTTATAGTTAAATATTAAAACCATCTTATTACACAAAGACTGTAAAGACCGAATGTTACCCAGAGGAAGTGGCTGATTGCTAACATGTAGTAAGCCTACTATAGGACAGTTCTTTATTGCTCATTGGGATGTTCAACAACAATTTTATTAAATGCTTTAATGAGACACCTCTTCACAGCCAACAAACACCATACTAATTTACAAAGAAAATTGATCATATTAAGTGTTTAATACGATTTTATACATGGCAAAGTGTGCATACAAACAGTATGTGTTCTTGTATTCTGTTGTGTATTAAGAAAAAAACAGCTGATTGACGTTGTTTTGTTGCATCTCACTGTTTTTTTAGCATCTCATGCTAAAAAAGTGCTTCATTTTTTTAAAATTTCATATCAAGTTGAAACTATTTCAGCTTTGATGTGTTCCATTTATGCCACAAACGTAAACACACTCACATTCAACTACACTGTGGAGAGGCTTGTTTACATTATAGGCTACATATTGCTACTTTGAGAACACAGAAAAATAAAAATGATGCATGACACTGTCAGATTTGCCCTTTGTCCTTTAAACTCTCCATCTTCTGTAACTGCAGGTGGCTTATATGCTGGGGTCAAAGGTCATTGCTGGTACAGCACTCATTTTCTCCTTGTGTACGAATGATTCCCACACTTAAAGAGCTTGGCCTCACTTTTCATTTCTTAATGATCATTAATGTCAGCATGGTAAATTTTAAAGCAGGTGCAGACTGGAATATACGTCATGTACACGCCATTTTCAAACAAGAGCAATAGTTCCCATAGAGACATCAGCAATTGGTGAGTTGTAATAAAATTAAATGTTTTTTTAGCAAGAAAATATTGCATCATTGTTGGATCAATGAATAATTTGATTTAATGGAAAATAAATAGCAATGCTTTTATGTCTTTATTGGTACACAGTGGGTCATCGTTGCGTTATGGACACATGCAAGAGACAACACAGCCGCGCTCCCGAATCTTTCTTGTGCTCTCAGAAACGAGCAGAAAAACAATCCCTGATATTGACACAGAATCACTCAACTGCAATCAAAACAAAAGGGCATATTTTGCCGCTATAAATCCAGTCTATTGATTGTGGGTACAAAGTGATGCTTGGAAAAAAATAATAATTGTTTGAAAGCAGAAGAGAATGGCTAAAAGCGATTAGGATTTTCGTCTCTATCCACACAACATAAATAAACGGGGTCATAGTGAATAGAGGCCCCTCCAAGTTAATGAGAGCTTTGTGTGGCCGTGAGGTTTTACGGGCTTAATTCTTTTGCATATATTGCCAACATAAATATGGACTCGCACCATAGGAGGCCCTACAGAGAATCGTTAAGGCCAGCCATAGATACAGCGAGCTCGGATGCTCAGGTTTTACTGCGGCTCGTTTGGATTTCTCTCAACCATTTCACCCCGTTTGTGGAGGAAAGAGGGTCTGTAGCATCAATGACCGGGTTAGAAACACACAACAGCGTTGACGCTACATCTAGCTCAAGAATGAGCGAGTGATTTGGGGCTTCTGGAACAGTGATGTTTCAGCTGGGCTTTTCCAACACTTAAGCTGCTGGATACTGCGAGATCTTTTTTCCTGCCGTATGTCCTGCGGTCTCTAAAGTTTTCATTGAGTGTGACATGTAATTTACACCAGTGAACAGATGTCTTCACTAAGACACCAGTCTGGACAATAAGTCCACTCCATTCAAATCTGTGCTTTAGACCATGCACTAATACACTGATGGGTTTGTCCTTGCAATATTTAATTAGCATATAATTAATATAATGATATTTGATTATGCCTATCTACAGAAACAGAGTTGTTTCTTGTGTCAAATTGGATATAAAGTTCCCAATCCATATTGTGTCCAAAAATGCATACTGCTTTCCAGCTCATATAGACTGATATTTTGACATCACAGAACTTAAAAGTGTGGATGAGGAATTTAGTATCAAATGCCTCCTTATGAAATAGCAAGTTTTTTTTTTTTCTAGGAACCGTAGTTACCTTCATATAACCACAAGGAACCCATTCATTCATTCATTCATTCATTCATTCAATGATTAGTAAATGAAAAATCAGAATGCATTTTGTAAAGGTCAACAATAGTATATTAACTGTATTAACTTTATTAAATAATGTATTCACATTTTTCAAATTTTATCACAGTATGGCCATTAAGCAAACATAAAAATTATTTATGGAGTGCATACGGATATTTTTTGCAAAAATTATCAATCACAACTATAAAAAAAAAAGTAATAATAAATGAAAACAGTGAAATATTTTGAAATATTATTATTTGGAGGTTTATGGGGTTTCTTAAGAATTTTAATTTGTATCAATTTATAGTTTTCTCCTCTGCCCTCAGAACAAAACACACACACACACATATATGGCACACATGCATGGCATCATCAAAATCACTTTTCTTTTTTTTTTTTGTAAGAAAACAACAGCACAAACACCTAGCAGGGGATTTACAAAAATGGATACATTTGAAAATTAATTTTTACTTATCAGGAATTGCGACATTCTATATAACCAAGTTAAAATGAATAACGTTTACAACCAAAGTGCAGCCTTACACAAAAGCATCAGTAATATGGCAAATCATCATTCAATCCCAGCATTCTCGCTGATGATGGTATGTCTATTTTCCATAAACCAACCAATAATGCACGAACACATCGAATTATCAAGATCCATGTCTCAGCTTAGACCGCCAAGGATAGCTGGAGCGATCTGGCTGGAAGAACCTCATTTGTGGAAACTTGGGCATCTACAACAATATTTATCTTCTTCCTCACGCACAGTAATGACTTTGGCAGGATGAATGAGACAGTTGTCTTCTTGCCTTCAGGTGAAGAACGACGGAGAGAGTGCACAGAGTCCTGGCCTACAGCCAGCTCATGACAACGTGGAAGTGAAACGCCTCCGTTCCCCGAGTCGACATATCACCACGCAAGAAAAATTGTGCATTAGCATAATTAGCTAACATATTGTTATTTTTTTTCTGTGCTGTTGTTGATGTTCCATAGCAACTAAACAAATTTAATTTCAGGGTGAGCTAACAGACTGCCTGAGCTATGGGAAACCTTCGGGGTGAGAAAAACTTTGAGAAGAATACGTCCTCTGTGGCATTAACTCTTTTGCCTGATGGTGCTTGCTAATTATGGCACTTCCTGAGAATGAAAGTAATAGGCTGGTGTCAGTGCCTGAAGCTTATCAAGAAACATGCAGGCAGCCATAACTGGATGTTGCCTTTTTGTCACCATGTTCCTTTGAGGGAGAGGAAGAAAAAGTCTGAAACAAAACATGAAAAAGACCAAGACAGGAGAATGAGCGAGATAAACGCTCGGCGAACCAATGACATGGGGTCCGATTGCAAATTAAGACGTCCGTTTCAGATATAATTAACCTTTTGATTCAGGACGAACTGTCTTGTAAACAAACGTAGCAATTAGCTAGTTGTTTTTGCTATCAGCTGATAGCGATGATTCTCATTAGCATGGCATGACCTCCTCTAATCTATGCGGACACAGATATGCGACTTGGCCTGATCTGAAGCTTGCCTTTGCTTCATTGAGCATGCCATACGCTAGAGGTAGAGCGGGGGGTCTCTAATAAATACAACACCAAGGAGTCCTTGATTCTGGTGTGTGTTTTTTTTCCCCCTCTGTCTTTAGGGGAATTGCTCTTATCTGTGGAAAGAGCCCAGTCTGTTGGTCTTCCTCAGTTTCTCCTGTTTTTTTATGCATTGGCTTCACTAGGCAATTTTAGCAGCACATTTACGCAGCTGGCAAAAGCCATTGGACGCCAGCTTGATCATACGGCACCGAGTCCGAGCAGCTTGGAGATACCAGTCGCTCTGTTAAACACTAGCTTGTGAAGATGTAAGTATTATTGCACTGTTATTCTTGAATACGAATGTACATCTCATCTGGTAATGAGAGTTGTTGACAGTCATTCTTTGTTAAAAAAAGAAAGTATAATTTAGGAGAAATTTACCAATGGAGAGGATAGACATAGTACAGACTTGAGTTAATGAGGCAGTACACACACACACACACACACACACACACACAGAGAGAGACAGACAGAGGAAACAGTCAACAGGAACCTTTGGGAACAACGGTTGGAAAAGTGAGCATAATATTACAATTAAAATTTGTGTCCTGTGCAATTTTTTTATTAAACCTGAATAAGAAAGTTTGACTCAAATGTCCTTGTTTCATCAAAGAACAGATTATTTTGCAGGGTCTTCAGTGAAGAGAAAACAGCAATCATCTTGCAGAACAATCAAATATATTGAACTGCAAATATTTATTATTAATACATATGCGTTTAGAATACTTAAATAGTGAATTCTGAAATTTACCACAGCTTTAGTTATATCTGCAAGTGAAACACTGAATACATTGTAGATATAAGGAGTGAAACTCTGAAGTTGGAAAAACCTACCAGCATAAGCAATACATCAACAAATGCTTTGGGTGACAAGTTGCAATTAACCGTGAAGACAGTAGACATTTGTATGCATTTCATATCTCATTAAATATAGTTATTTATTTTACAGAAAAGGGTGTTCGCAGAGGAAACCAAAGCTATTTAAACTGGAGTAAAAACCTAAAGCTTAACGATATGTCAAATGTACCAGGACTTACTACCAGGTAATGAATCATATATCTGGGAAACCAGAAACATCACGCAAGGCTCGGTGTCATGCATCACATCACTTTTGGATATTGAACAAATCACTTTGCCTCAACATATCTGATTAATCCATGCAATAAAAGAGATTTTTGACTGCAAGTGACAAAGCCTGAAAGAGAACGGGCACATAATTAAAATACAAGCATTTTAAATGTTCAGTTTTCAGTCAGATTGAAGCCACAATTTGTCTTTTTTAAAATGGCATGTACATGCTTTAGTCCAATTGAAATCATACAATCTTCCTTCAGCAAGTGTATACATTAATCAGACTCCAGTTGTCTTTGCTGTTAAGCCCACAAAAGACTGCGAAGAAAGCAACACAAGCAGGATATCACAGTAGTCAATATCAAATATTTGATTACACATTGTCACGTATATTCAAACAGAGAGATTGAGACTGCAGTTCATCTACACAAAACCTGTTGTACCTCGATTATAACTGCTAATGTAAATGCTTAATAATGTAGCTCTTCAACTCTTCAAATTACTCCTGCAACACTTTTTACAGTGTCCTTGTTATACATGTCATATGTACCATCTATTGCAATAACAGTACATTATGCAGAATTGCAAGCAAATAACCCTAAAACAAAACTTTTGTAACCCTATAATACATACATGTTGTTAAATAATATTACTCTGTACTTATTTCTATAATTACACTAACAAGGATACCTTAAAATAAAACTATATTATTTTTTATATGCTACCTATTATGGAAAATAAAAAGTAAACACACTGAATAAACAGCAAGCAGCAATGCACATTACTTAAAAAAAAATAGCTCACCCAAAAATGAAAATTTGGATGGAAGCAGTTGGGGAAAAGCTAACACGCTTTCTTACTAACACATAGCTTTTCGCTTCACAAGATGTTAATTTCTGGACTGGAGTGGTGTGGATTACTTGTGGATTATTGTGACGTATCAGCTGTTTGAACTCTCATTCTGACGGCACCCATTCACTGCAGACGTTCCACTGGTGAGAAACAAACTCAGATCAGGCCAAGTCGCATACATCTTGGGTGGCCTGAGTGAGTAAATATTCAGCAAATCTTCGTTTTGGGGTGAACTATCCCTTTAATTGAAATGGTGGGGTTTTATAATGTAAATTTAAAGAGTAACACTGAATTTACGGTTCTTTTTTTTATTCCATCAAAACAGTAAAGTCTATTTTGCAGGCAATTCTGCCTAAGAACAGTCCAATTAGAGAGAGAGAGATCTAACCCACATGAAAAGTGATGAACCACAGTTATTCTTGTTTTTAAATTTCGTTTTGACAACGTCTTAAATAGTTCACAATTATAGACCCACATGGTAAAAATTTACAATTAAAATAACCTTTACAACAGTGTCAGTTTTTTTTTATTTTATTTTATTATTATTATTATTATTTACACAGAAAATAGCAGATAAGTATAAATTAAGCTGATTATTATTTACTGATTATATCAGATAGCCAAAGAAGGGTTTGGGGGCAGTCCATTAATTGACTACCTCAAAACACACAAACTACCACAAGAAACAACAATGTCGAGGACATGCTTACTAATTCAATAATAAAAGACTCTTTTTCTTAACCATCAACTGATTCACTTCCTTACACTAAGTAAAATTTATATGCGTAATCCTACATAAAGGTGTCAGGATCATGATAAAAACTAAATACGTTTAGGGGTTCCATTCACTTCCCTTTTAAAAACTTTTGTGGGCACCCTAGGCCTGAAGTGGTTTGAATATCCAAGGGAATTACAGCGTCTTCTCCCGCAACTAAATACGCCTGAGACTCAATATAAGCACACTATCCCTCCAAGGCATAACCAGACCTATGAGATAATCTTTCTTAGACTCTGATAGACAGGTGTAAATACTCCCTCGAGGACCTTCAAGTGAATCAAACAACCCCAGAGACCTACATCTGATGTCTGTAGAAACTCTGAGAGTGAACTTTGTCGCTACGCCCAGCTTGAGTTCTGAGCACTGTAAAAGCAAAGTAGAAATGTCGTAAAATGAAGCAGAGAAACAGAAATGTGAGAATCATGGAAGACCAGCATGAGAGAAATGACTAGTAAATGTCACCTTTGTCAAACAAGGCTGCAGTTACGGTCTTGGCCCACTCTGCGTGAAGCCCATATAAAAAAAATCAGTTGTGCTGGCTAAAGAGGACTCCACATCCTTTGGATGGCCATCATGGTGATCTTCTAGTCATGGTGTTCCCACATCCACCTCTTCTTTTCCATCCAAACCTCAGCCCAAGCCAACACCACAAAATGAGATATGATTGATCACTGCACCGCTACGATCATTTCATCTGTCTCCATGCTTCCATTTTCAGATCATGTCATTAAGTGTGGCTCCAACAGGTCTCTCAAGACGTGCCAAAACAGATTTGGTTCAAGAGGCCACGCGTTCACCTACTCTCAAATGCACCCCATTGTGTACTTTGGTATGTTTACAAGTTACCACAAATCCACAAACTTGTATTGGTGTTTTTTTGAGTTCCCAAGTTATTCAGAACAAACAAACCGATCCCAGTTTGCTGGGATAGAAAGGTCTGAACAAAAGAAGGCCTCTAGGCGGTTATGGAGCCATATTTTCAGTTCATCTCCATGAGCTAACTAAATAAACAGCCGATGTGTTTGATCACAGATGTAATTCTATGTATAACCTCAAAATATCCTACAATGGAGTGTTTGCCTTGGCCATGCGTGCTGTGTCTATTAAGCAAGCCCATCACAACACTTCAAAGCCTCGTAGGCCTTGTATTCCTGGACCTTGAACCTCCCTGAGATGTTTATCTGCCCTTCTGAGATCTTAAGAACCATATAGCCCTGGGCCAATGATGTGGTCTTCCCTGTCTTAGACTGTCCCACATGCACTCTCGGCCCAAACACTCCATATGCAGGAGTTCATAACGAGTGCAGCCATTTTTACATGCTTGCGCTTTGAGACAGACCACTCTGTTGAGGACAAGAAGAAGACATGCTGTCTTCCATAAAAGGTTTGAAGAAAAGTAAAGAAAACATCCTCATCTTTTGGACTCCAGCTAAGTTTCCAGATGTGCCCGGGGTCGAAGGTCATAGATAAAAGTACCAGGATGTGGCAGAACCCTAACTAGAAGCTAGTGTCTAGAGTGAGCATTCCTCGCCAGAGGGGAGCGGTGCGAGGAGGGCCGCGCTGTTTCTTCCCTCCGGCATGCCCAGCGAGCGGTCTCATTTTGCACTAGTGAGTTATTACTCTGCAACTTCGTCCTCTTTACCTTTGCAGTGTTTACAGACGCCGGCTGGGCGAAATGTCAAGCCTGTTAAGCATCACTAAGGGTTGGAAAAAAAGTTTGAAATGCTTCGAAGGTTTCGCTCAAGAGACCCTAGGATCCAGGGGTCCGACAGTGATGCTTTTTACCTTGATCTAATGAAATTCGAGATTTCTTTACTAGCTTAGCATGCTCATGTCATTGTCGCTTTTGCGATAGTTTGTTTGTGGACCCGTGCTGTGGTGCGACTCGGGCGTCTTTTTAAGATGAGGGGAAGGTGATGAATAATTTTATGATTGACTAAGTCCACAGGCCTGCGCTTATTTTTGTTCCCCGCCACGTCATTTTCTTCCTCAGAATACGGATGATAGAGACATCACACGTTAGGTACGATGGCCTTCCATTACCCTGAAGTGCACACATGCTAATACACAATATTAGGCTAATTTATAGAAAGCACTAATACGATTACTTCAAGTGTGTCAGAACCTTAAGAAGTGTGGAAATTGCCCTGTCAAAGAGAGGGGGTCAATTACACGATTATGACGGAAAATCTTCCAGATTGTTTCTTTACATAAAGTAATCTGCTCGATTAACGGAGATGGAGGCAACTTCATTCCAATTTTGAAAAGTAGAGAAAATCGAAATGACAGCGACAACTTTATTTTTGTGAATTAGGATAATACCAAGATTTGGAGGATGGGCTAAGCTCACATGTTCATGTAGATAGCCCATCATTTTCATCACAAGGCTAACCTCCTAAAACTGTTTTGATCCCTTCTTTTTTTTTAAACCTAAGGTCTTCTGTAAATCTCTAAATATATAATTTACTCCTAATTGTTTTTTAATTGGAACTTACTGTAGATGTTGAACACAGGATTACAGCATATAAAGGGCATTATGTTCTTGTGAGCGTGTGTCAATGATGGCGTGTGTGCTCTGTGAAGGCCTGGTGGTCATGGAGTTACTCAGGACTGAAAAAAGCTCAGTGAACCACTAGATGGAGTCAAACCCTAGTTAAGAGCCGCTGGGAGGTGGACATTACCCTTGTTGTGAAGGAGTGAACCGGTGCGTTTGTATAACTAACAACCCGACTGTGCAACCCCGACTGTTTAGACCACACTTGCCCTATGCTAACCTGCTCCCTGTGTCATGTTTGAGAGAATTAATACATGTTGCAAGCATATGAGATTGCCATGAATCTAATTCCTTGTATATTACAAAGCATGAATTCCTGACACTGTATTTAATCAAGTAAATAACACTGATGCAATAAAAAAAATGAATTTTAATTTGTAAAATTCACTTAAAATGTATTTTAAATATTGTTGCCAATAAAATAAAAATAATAAAATAAAATATATAAAATAAAATGTGGCATTATTTGATTAAAAAAACTCCTTTCCACATTTTATTATTTTATCTTATTTAATTTTATGTGTATTTATTTTTTTATTGCACCAAGACTTGAAAGCATATCTGTATTCATACAAAAAACCTTACACAAATCTCAGAGGATAAAAATAATAGAAAGAGAAGAATAGATGTCTTGGGCCTAACATGACTTGTCATACGTTCTGCAGTCACGAAACGAGAACAATTGTCAGAGAATCTACTGCATGTGAAAAGACGAGGACTACATGCTTGACTGCTTGATATGATAACCCTGATAGCATGTGCCATACCCTAATGGAATGAAAATTATAGCTGATATGATGACGGTAGAAAAGTGACATACTATTCTGTTCCTATGGCCTGGACTCAAAGCATGTGTTTTTCATATTGATGGTGTCTCTACGCACAGTTCCAGGAAAAGCACTACAGTTGCAATTAGATCGTTTAAATACAGCCTTTCCCTTCATTTGTGATAAATTACAGATCATTTGTGGCATAAAAAAAACAACAACACCACATTCATGTTCCTCCATTTTTCTTAATAATATTGCTCAGAGGAGTACAGATTCGAGGATGCAGAGTCTTTACACTTGCCACATTATTTCTTACTTAAAGACAAAGCTTCCTTCTTAGAGAATGCACATCGCTCTGTCAACAGATGTTTGACACATGGAAACCAGCTAAAAATTACACGTAGCTCTTGATATAGCGCTCTCACGTGAATTGCACCATTTAGCATTTGCCGTTTTGACAGGTAATTGACTTTACCCTCTGACAAAGTGAAACGTGTGTGTTGTCATAAATAATGCAGAGTTTAAGAAGCTCACATTTACACCAGCATGAATATTCATCAGTAAACAGAGTTGGAAGAAACAACATCCACCACTTCAGTTATATATATGAGCTGTTTTTCTCCTTGTAACAAGATACAGTTTTATGGTAGCATTAGCTAATATCAGTAACTCTAAAACATAGATAAAGTAAGTTAAACTGCAAAATTTGTACTAGCTTCTTATGCAACGCATTTCCTCTGAGGTCAAAACATGCATATTGATCCCAGACTCTGTTTTGTCATTTGCTAGCGTTATTGTTTAATATGACCTAAAAGCCCTGAGCATGTAAAGCTTTAGACAGCTGAGCTGATTAAAACTTGCCTTTTGAACATTAAATTATTCCAAGCCATCATTTCGTCAAGGATTCAATTGTTTCGTTTGAGTTTTTTTCCCCTTCTTTCCCCCATCACCCTCAGATGGATGTAGGCCTAATTCTGCCGCCTTTTAGAGAAGCTCTTTAGTCTTGTGAAATATGATTAATCTGATTAGTCATTCAGGCCGGTCTGCCTTTATGCTTACATTAACTAGCACAAAGAGCCCCCCTACAGGTTAAAGTTTAAATGTGGATTACCAGATAAAGCCAGTCCTGATTAGGTTACTAAGGGCCATGCAAGACGGAGAGAGAAAGAGTGAAAAAAAAATTAGATATGCTTCGCTACTAATTTCACAAACATCTTCATTTTATTTTTTTTCCCTTTTCTTCTGTTGTTTTACGCTTTAATTCAATCCAGTGACATTCACTAGGATATCAGTTTTAGACAAAATTCTTTCAGCAATTATGTAAATGGCTAAAGGGTTGCACACAATACTGTATGGAATTGGAAAACAGAAAGTAATGCTCTCATAAAGGACAGATGGTAACAGTGCTGTAAGGTTACAGTGAGAGGGCAGCACTTCAGAAAACACCCAGATTTTGTGTTTACAACATAATGCCTTTATTTGTTGTGATGTTGTCTGTGATTAAAAGCCCTTTTACCAAATGTAGTCTACAAAAACAGCCAACTTTACCAAATTGAAAGAACAGTTTTTTGGTGAATATAATTTTATTTTAATAGACTGATAAATTAGGAAACACTGAGACTTTCATTCATTCATTCATTCATTCAGTGTTCTGTAATAATGCACATTGTAATTTATGAATACATTCATGCCATAATAATGATTCATAAAAAGAGCTTGGTGATTTTTTGGCATAAGTGTAAATGTTATGCTTGTGCTCAGATAGCGTAGAAATTAAAATATGTTTCCTGCATACAAAATCCTGAAGGCAAACAAAAATAAATCAAAACCACAAAACAAGCAATTAAAATAATATTTGATATGTATGATACATTTTAAAAGCTCTATATCACCTAAGAAATTTGACAATAGCATATCACACGCAAGCCTTCAAAGGGCTGCTATGGCAAACCTAAACTCTCTTGAAGACTCCAGCGTGCAAAAACGAACAAAGGAATACGTGGGCGCTGACAATTAATAATAATAAAGCCGTGTAACAACACAGGCATCTGTTGTGTCCAGCTCAGATAAGAGAGGATGTTAGTTTATCACCCTGGCCTGCGTTAACCAAGGGTGGCAGACAATTATTTGGCCAGTGGATTACATGTTACAATCTCATAGGTGGTGGCACACCAGCTTGAGCGTTGGGAAGTAAAACCCACATACATAAATCTGAGCTTCCGCCTTTGGACTCACCTGGTAACTGCAGGACATCCAACCAGAGGAAGGATGTCGGGGAAAATCGGGTGGAGGGAGTGTTATGTGGCTTGATATAGAGCTCCAACGTTTATTTTTCCCCCATCGCCCACCGAGGCCTGCTCCAATACCACCGTCTGGGACTTTGATGTGCCCGTGTTTATTGTTGTCTATTCTTGTTCGTCCGCCCTGTCGTTCCAACGTCCCTCTCCCGGGTACAGCGAGACAGCAAGGGGATGAGAAAGAGAGCCCCGTTTATTTCTGCTAATTTTCCTCTCTTTGTGATGGATGGCTTTCTTATTGTGCCATTTGGGCCTTTGAAAAATGTTCTATGAAGCAGAAGAAATTGCCAGTTTCCATATCATACAAATCTGCCATTCAGATATCCAGCAATCAACTGTCTGGATACTAGGCTCTCTATCACTGAATATTTATTCAATCCTCAAATCAAGATACTACTAAAAAAGCAAGAACATAAATCTAGAAATAAAATATCATATAACAAGTCTGGCAAGTGCCCAATTTTGTCTCACAGATGCCAGGTTTCAATGGCGCTGGCCATTTTGTAAAACACCAAACTTCGGTTTGAAGCACTTGAAGCCAGAAACTGAAACATAGCTCTGTAAGTTTCATGTACTTATTTCTGTAATTTCTAATATGAGAGGCATGCAATATAAACACTCCATAAAATAAAATAAATGCAAATGGACATACCTTTAGAAAATATCAAGTAGAGGTCACATTAGATCTTGCGTTGTGAGAAGCACTGAAATTACTTTTGTTCTATGGCTTTAAGTTTGAATACAGTAGTGATGGTGGGAGGAACCATAAGTATAATGATTTATCATGGTTTATCATATGCCATCCTAGCCCTACTGGGCACTGTACTGCCTACCGTTTGCCAGAAATAGTTGTGAAAAATTATTAATTTACTACAACGTTTTCAAGGGGGGGGGGGGGGGGGATATATGAAATTAAATAAATAAATAAATATATACATATGTAGTATAATAATGGTAATAATAGTAATAATACTAATAATTTAATAAATAAAAAAAATCATAATGCCAACATTATTAACATTACACACACACACACACACACACTATAGATAGATAGATAGATAGATAGATAGATAGATATTTTTATCATATGAAAAGAGTTAAATATTTATTGTTGACCGCATCTATTCTCTGATCAAAATATTTATACGCAAAGTGTGTCGAAAACAAAAACCTACAAAAAGTTGCCCGACAAACAAAGAAGGGGTGTCATGAAAAGAAAGAAGCGAAAAACTTTCATCTTAAAGGCTTTATTCTCTGAGTTCCCTTTTATCCTTTCTTTTCGGATTACTCCGTGTCTCGGAGGCTCTCAGAGGGCCCCAGTTCTTATTAAATTATTTCTGGGTGAAATGGACAACTTGAATGGAATCATTAAACTTTGCTAGTTATAAGAATGCATCAGAGCCTCCACAAGATGAAAAGTGACGCGGTTTCATGCTCCTCCAAAACATTTAATATGCCATGAAAAGATATGACATCAATCCTCGCAAAAACACAGGGGCAAAATGAATGATGCCATTGTGACTCTAAACATCAATCATGCCCAATACCCTGGAAAACAATGGAGTTTTGTTTGCATTTCAGAGGTGACAAACAACATTAGTGACTGGCTTAACATTGTCAATTCCATTACTCAAGACCTGAAGCAAATCAGAATTAAACTGTGGCTCAGTTGCTAGGCAGCTGAGTTCTCTTGACATGGTGGTTAGTTTTTCTTTCATTGCTTGACAAGAGCCAAGTGAAAAGAGTTTTGAAAAAGTTGCTAAAAGCGCCGAGAGGAGGGGGATAATTGGTGCCACTGGATTGTAAGGCGTCTCTTGTGTGGAAACAGACTGTGGAGAAAAGAGAGAGAGGGAACCCATCGCACGATAATACAAAATCAACTCTTGTACACAAACTTGACCTGGACACTTTCATGGCCTTCAATAATTCAGAGGCCTGTCTCGCTTCCACAAATACCATGAAAGTCCTTCAAATAACAGGTGAGATATTGGATGACCCAAAACAAGACAAGTTTTGCCTTATAGTCTGACTTATAAACTGTTAGCCTTGGATTTGAGTACACATTAAGAAACCTTCTAACATGTTTATTTTTGGACAATTTTAACAGTTTTAAAGAAAAATGTGTGAATTTTTTGGACATTTTTTAATGAAAACATGAGTTGCATTTACTTGTGGTTGCTAGGGTGTTCTGGGAGGTTCCATCCTCTATGATGGGGATTTTCCATTTAATTGTCCACTGTAAAATGTATTTAATCAATCAGTTAAAAAAGCAATAGCACATCTCCCCTCAACAAGCAGCACAGTTTGAGGTGTCATTCATGTCCGTAGCACAAATGGCGAAAGATGCGTTTTGCATTGACTTTTAGGTCAAAGGTTTATTTAAAGACTTTTAGCATACAAAATTTAATCAGACACTGCAATGGACAAGATATGATGTCATGCTCTGTGGCACCTTTTTTAAAAACAATGTCAACATATAACAGAAAATAAAGTAAAAATGTGCCTTAGCTAACACTACCAACAATGAAAAAGATTTCCAATAAACCACACAATTATCAACTTTCAAGCAAAAAAAAACATCAGCTTTTTAAGTAAACAATAGAGGTATAGGGTATTCTTCCAGAAACCTGCAGCAGTCCCAAAAAACTTCCCAAAAAGTGCACACCCAGTCTAAGAGAGGACCAATTAATGCTGGATTAAGACTCATGCTTATTTACAGTCGCCTTTGTGCTCTTTCCTGCACTCTGACTTCCTCCATGGAAGAAAGATTGGAGGAATAGAGGGAGAGGAAAAGGGAGAGAATGAGAGAAAAAAGAATGGAACCTGAGGGAGGGGGGCAGGAGTCTTGAGAGAGAGAGCGGGAATGGGGGGTTGTTTAGACGCAAGAGGTGTAGTGAGGTGGCTGGCTCCATTGTGAGGACACCACCTCTCTCATTATACCCTCTCAATCAACACTCCTGCTCACAGGAAGCCCCTGGAAAGCCCATCTGCCATGGCTAATCTGCAGGCAAAGTCGTGGCCGCACCGTCTAAGGCCCCACTACGCTCAGCTGTATTATTCTCTCCCTCCGCCACTGCGCCAGGGATCAGCCAAAGCCCATTAAAGTAAATAATAGCCAGAAATGACAGGCTTAATGCGGATTGGGGAGGAAGTTGAAGACCAGTTTGAACTGTGAGCTCTGATTAATAGAGAATAGCATTTGAAAGTAGATGGAGAGAGAGAAAGGCAAAGAAAGAGCCAGAGAGAGCAAGAAGGTTGGTAGGAAAGGGCAAATTACCTCAGCTCCAAAGGCTTCTGAGGTTAGGTGCTTCTGTAATCTTCCTAGGCACAAGTCAACCATAAACTAGTCTTACTTTCTGTAAGGGAACTTTGTTCTGTGATGCATTGTATATGTTTGTGAGCATATACTTTATGTTTGTAGGAGATGCTATGGGGATCTGATTTTTGGCCCCAAAAGCAAAGCCGAAAAGTCACTGGTAAAATCTTAGGAAAGAGGAAAAGCTACCCAGCAAGGATCCCATCTTTCTTACAGATAACATCAAGGTCACCTACATGTAGTAGTACTTAATGCTTAGACTAATCTTCATAGAACCATTTCAGAGGTCTTAAAGTTTGTCCATACATTTTGGACCGTTTATATCCAGCCGCAAAATATTCTTTGAGCCCTAATCCAAAAAGTGAACATACCAGCTGTGCCCTTCGATTTTAGGGTTATGTGCCAGGCATCTTTTAGACACAAAGGTAAGGCTTGTAGAAAGGACATGTATAGTGAATGTGATATGCAGAGTTACTCAAAGAAATATTAACGTAACATCTAAACCAAATTCCATTTTGGGATACTTTATGACAAATAATCTAAAAACAAACCACAAAACAACATGGACTACAGCAAATTTTCTCAGTGTGTTAGCAAAACTAGAAATTCAATAGACACTGGTCTGAAAAGGAAAGTCACACTTATGCTGCAAATAGTGATTACTACTACTCTTTTATCTGCTACATTGGACCTAAAAATATGAAATAAGTGTGATTTCTATATCAGGAGTAGTCTTACTAGGGGATGTCTGCAAAGGTTGGTACTACAGTATATAGTAATTATCTCAGTAAATGTACCGTAGTCAGTATGCTAGAACAATGTGGAACTAAATGCAGTTTTATTCCAAGTTAATCACATTCTCCTCCGGGAATGGTGACTAAATAAGACTGCCTGACAAAACTGTGGAGTCTTGCTTGCTTGTGGTCGTACTTGAGGTTAGCTCTCTTGTGCCCGAGTTCAACTGGAGGATTTAATATGACCTGTCATCTGGCCAACGGTGGAGTCTGTTTCCGCAAGATTATGTCAACCACTTCCACCTCTGCCTAACAAAGGTTAAAAATTGCTTATACATCTGTGAGTAAATTGGAATGCTTGCAGGAAACAAAGGCTAAGGCAAATGGTTAGCGACTGAGAAAGTGTCTGATTGGCTGCTCACCCTTTGCCCTGTTCCATGAAGAGCAGATTATGTTAATGTTATGGAGATAATACTCAATATGATGTATGATACACCTCACAATGGTGCAAGCCCTGGGTTTTAAAGTGTACGATGTGGGACGGAGGGGCTAAGGAACAAAAGGTTTTGTGAAAGGGTTTGAGCAGGGAAGACATGAGAGAATTTTGCGCTTTGAGACGTAATGAAGTATTTAAGATCTCCAGAATGTGTTATTGACAGAACTGTAAAATATATATATTTATATAAAAAACATAGGAGTTCACGGGGTCTCATGGGAGCTTATGTTTGGTTCTGAGAAGTGTTTAATGGTATCGATTTTTATTGTTCAATGAAGTGTGTGAAGTCTTTGACAGGCTTATTGAACTGTTCCGAAAAAGTGTTGTAGAAGTTGACTGTTTGGGGAACATCCTTTTAGTGTCATGAAAGAATTACAGTTAAAAAAGAGAAAGGAATGGCATGGAAAAAAAGCACTCCCGGTTTTCAAGGTCTGATTCTAATAAATACTCAGGCTTGTGCAAGGAATTTTTAATAGGACCAAATAGCATTGGTGTTGACAAGACTTAGACTTGATTAGCACATGTCCTTTCTTGGATATCTACTGTACCATTATCCTACTTGTAGATATTCACATAAAATCTGCCAGCTGTTGGTGATCTCGTAAAGATTCTTATTCCCCTGGCTATGTCATACATGTGAGGACTCTGTTGGCCAGTAGAGGCCTCCCATGCTTTGTGCAACTTTTCCACACTCCCTTGACATGTTTGAGACTTACAAATGGATGCCTGTAGCCATAGCATTTGTATGGCTCTCACAACACAATGTCTTTGGAATACTAAGAAGGTCTTTATAAGGTTGGCGCCTGGTATGACAAGAGTTTTGGTTGAAACCATTAGTAGAAGCTTTTATTCAAAGCATTGACATTTGTACTCAATGTATGCATTTTATCAGTAGGTGTGTTCCCTGGGAATCTTGGCAGTACAAGTCGCACGCTTTACAAGTTGAGCTACAAACTTGGTAGACTAAGATGATCAAATGTGTTCTTCAAAACCTTTGTTCAAAGAGCGATGAGCACAAAACACACTGACGCAGAACACATTGTTTACTCACCAACGTCACTAAAACAGTTTGAGCACTGCTTTATTTTCTTATTTACCCATCCACTTCATCTTTCCCAAAGCCCACACAAGAATTGCATGCATCTGTGCCAGCGTGTGTCACTAGGTCTGTTTTCCTTCCTGCCCAAGTCTCTTCTGTGATTTCTATATCCGTTGTCATGGCGACACAGCAACAGGGAGGAAAATGGCAGCCTAACCTCTGGCATTCATGCAGACCAGGCCAGGCCTGAGGGCAAGGGGGGATTGCAGCAATGGGCTGCAAGACCCTGCTGGGTCTCCCGGCCTTCAATCAAATTCTTTTGACCTCAGAGAAAAACAAGAACATTCTAATACCCTCCGCTACAGTTTTAGTGAGATTAATGTCCCAGATCTTTGCGCTAACTCTGCTTTTCAAGAACGGTTGGTTAAAATAATGAACGTGGGGCCTTGCATATGCTTCCAGAAACAACTCTGATGATTTACAATTGGCACAATACGCCCTCAAAGAGGAAATCGCACGACAAATAGGTTGTTTCTTGCCTAATTTGGGGGCAAAGAAAGGCCCTTCGATCCAGATCCAACGTTACTGTAAGGGAGCAGTTGGTTCTGTGCGAAATGTGCCACAAACACCTGATTGCTCTTGAGTGGTGAATAGAACAGAAGGGAGGATTTTCTTGACAATCTTACAATGCTGAGGAAGTACATTATCACCCGACTGCAAGGCACCAAGGCTGTCATAATGAAGACATTTACGTTATTAAAATCAAATTCTGAATCTTCAGCATGCCTTGTCTAACGATGAGCGAACAGCTCGGCTGTCATAGGGGGAGAGAATGAGAAAGAAATAGACGAAGAAGATTTTTCCCTTCGTTTGGCGTCATGCCCAGATCTCATTCAAGCAGAACTCTTCCCACAGCAAACTTCTGCCCTGCCAATTAAAGGACAGATCCGCCCTCCCCTTCCTCAGCGCGAGAGGATATTTCAAACTATATTTGTTTTTATGACACACAATATTTGGATTAACATGTTGATTTGACGTACTGATTCGCATCACAAATCTGCCAAACCTCAGAGGATTCACATCCTTAAATTTACATAGTACATTTACACAAACAAATCAACCCAAATTTCTGTCTATAACACGCCTTATTGATTTAAATTAGCGACGGGTTTGCCTGCTGCACTTGCGCTTGGTTTGATCGATTTGTGGGAAAATAAATATCTGTTCACTCAAAGCGCCGTGTTTAGTATTGTTTCCTGCTCCCCTATGGAGCAAGTGTAAAATCTAATAAAGAAGATCTGAGAGAAGGCGCTTTGATCAGAGACTCCTCAAACAAGAAAGATCACATGGGACAGAATGAGGAAATCTTTGAGGACTATAATACTAATGCGAACAGGTTCTGGCTTTACACCATACACTAGATCCATACAACGCATTTTATCTGTGCTGTCTATTTATCCATTTAATGCTCACCAAAAACATTGTGCAATAGAAAGAGCTGCAGTCAAAATTACAAATACACAAAGTAACATTTGATTTCTTCAAAAGGTATCTAGGTCATTCATGTCATGCAGTGCCTTTTTAACGTGACCGTAATTTGATGGAAAGAAAACAAACAGGATGAAATACCAAGCCAATGTTAGCTATTGCTTAGGAACTAACAGTTAGTTTACAATGGGGTTAACTTAAACTTTACCTCAACAATAAAGTGAATACTGTACATTTATCAAACATGGAATGTTTTACAGCGAAAAAACAAGCTAATGTCATAAAATATCAGACATATTCATCAAATGCATTACTAATACTTACTGATGTTTGTGCTGTTGTTCTCTCATCAACAATCCTGTCAATTCCTGGAGAATAATGTCATTGAGGAACTGGCTTTTTAATTATTATTATTTTTTTTCCCAAACAAATGCATATAACCTTGTAACATGACAAAAATATATATATAAATATATATTTTTTTATTCACTTATATATTAATTAAATTTGTGGCAGTGGTTACTTACACTGAGTGCAAATGTTTAACCTTCTTGTTTAACATATTGCAGAGTAGGAGTGAGCCTCCAACAAAATGTGTGTTTACTGTATATATGGTAGTTTATAATTATGTTTTCAAGCATAGAACATATTTTATCTCCACTCAAAAGTTCCCTAGACGCAGAACCATATGTATCAAATTCAGTTGTAATGAGTTACCAAAAAGTCCTTGGAGGCAGTGTTGAGAACTGATAACACGTCAATGCTGCTTTATTATGGTTAACAAATCTAACAGTGTAGATCTGTATCTTCACACCCCAGATGTTTCTAGAATGCTTAAAATTTCCAAGTGTCTGTACAGCTTCTGACTTTAAATATATTGCGCCATATGTCATGCAAGCTTAAAGCACTTTCTAAACACTTTCTGTGCAATGATATCACAGCTCATATTCCGGGTTCAATACAAGTTACGCTCTATCCACAGCATCTGTGGCTCACTGTCAATTACCACAGACAATAATACCAACTCACATCTTGGTTCGAAAAATCAAACCAGAAATATGTGTAATAGTGTACACTATTCAAATCTCCCACCATAAATGTGCCTTAGATGAAGATTCTAGATCATTCTAGGTTCTACATTGATGTGACCAGTGGAAAAGATTATCTTGAGCGCAGCGTGCATTGCGTATTGCAGCAGATGATAATATACAACCTTTACGTTGCGCTGAAAAACAATTTTCGGCGGTCTTTCAAACCCAGCGGCTTTAGAGTAGAAGGATCAGCAGGTGGACTCTATGATGTGGTGTAATAATAGATTGTAAAGCCCTGACCGGTGGCTGCTTAGCTGTGGTCAGTAATATGCAGCGCTCGTGTCATGGCTCAGAGGACCAGGTCCGCTGCTGATTCGATCTCTAGAGATGACATTCATGCTGCATTATTATAACAGCAGTCAGTGACTGTAGCGTGAGTCACCTCCGCCCCTTCATGCCATGAACAAAGATGTGCACAAATAGAAGAATATGGATATGGCAAGAAAGCAAATTATAAGCACCAGAGATGGTAATTGATTTGAAATGATTACATCCATCATTAGAGAGCATGCTATGTGGTAGTTATCGTTCAAACATGTTGTACAGTTTGTTGAAATTGTGTTCTGTACAAGGGCCAAAAATACTTCAAGATCCTTGGGTTTAAAGACATTGTGAACCACAGCTTACATCCCATTTATACAATCTGACAAAATTTAGATGGAAATGTGTATAGGCTGGAACTTTATCTGTTTGTAAATGATTGGATCATGAAAGAGAGTTTCATAAAAGAGTCATTTTTAGATGCAAAACATTACATTTTGTTATTACAAGACTATTTATTTTATATTTGGAATAAGATTCACCCATAAACCATGCACAGTAAAGCCAGGAACGTATATTAATATTATTAATAATAATAATCATGATGGTGATTTTTATTATTATTATTATATTTTATTTATTTGAAATAAATATATATATATATATATATATATATATATATATATGTTGAGTTAGTATTAGTATATACTGTATTTATAATACTGATAACATTATCAATAATTTCTCACTGAATTTAAAATATGTAACACTATCATTTCCCCACCTTAAGCTCGAGACCACCAAAAAAAATGTGTGAATTACCAATAATTATTTATCGTTACTAATCCTAAAGTACTAGGCCTACATTTTTTAAGCTATCACAGTCAGTTTGGAATTTATATACAGTACGTACAACTTGACTAGATAATAGACTAAATTCTAGTAATATCATTCAGTGTTGATGTGCCTTTAATCAATTCTACATACATTATAAGCTTGAGAATATTAAGCACAAGGAGTAATCCAGTACTGACTGCATTTTATTTAATCATAACACATGGAAACAGATATCCCACAACCCAAGTCACAAAAGACCTGGATGAATTTCAAGCTCAGCAAAAACACCTAACAAGTTTACCCCAGACACATTTTGACAAATGGCCCCCACTAGCAGTGCTTAGATCCTGCGCTTTAGCATTAAAGAAAAGACCCTACGGTGCAGGGGCCAGAACGCAACTTGGATAGCTGACGGATAGCTCCATTAGAGAAGGATCCCTCGTAGAAACCTCTTCTTAGGCTATCTTCTGGTCCGAATGCTGACGACATTAGGAACACACACATACAAACACACAGCCACCTCAACAAAACCACACACATCCAGCAAGAAATATATTAAAAAGGACTCAGTCAAGCATTTCCTTTTGAGCTAGACTGGAACAATGGCTTGACTACACAAGTACAACACGTGGCTGATCCCATTGCCGTCTCGTTTGGCTTCTTTGGAGGCTTGTTCCTGGGACCACCGTGAAACAGGGAGGTGTTTGAAAGGCCCGGCCCGATAATCAGCTCTGAAGGAGGGCAAGCACAATTCATATTTCAGCCCTCTCTTTTTCCCTGACTGGCGGAGCCAGCGAAGCAGGAAATGACACGGGATGTTTCAATCTAGGAACGGTGAGTACTGTAGCCCCTGAGGCTGGATGGTACAGCCCACTCAGATGTGACCGAGCAGCCTGCTGTCTGTGACAGCACACGCACACAAATACACACTTCCCAGCAGTGGAAACTGCAATTCATCAGCGAAATTAATTCACACAACTCCAAACGGGTGCATGTAAGGGCTCAACATCTACTCGAGTGTTTTGCAACGCCGTGAAGTGGCGCATAATGTTTGGCTGTACACTATTTCTGCGCTCGCAGACCCACGTTCCTCCGGAGTGGGATTTGATTGGAATTGTGCGGCAGTAAGCTGCTGAAAGCTTCCAGACAAGCAGGATGAAATGTCTCTACGGGCCCAGGACGGCTAGTCCCAGGGCTGCTGTCATCCACGGCTGTCTGCCTTCCTCCAACAGGACGCCCAGGGACTTAACACGGGGGTGAAATGACGTTACAAACAATTATATTTCAACACTCTATTTATATCAGTGCCCTTTTGCGAGATCGTCCCCTCTCCGCTCTGACATGAAGCCCTAATCCTAGGAATGATTTGGGGTGGGGGGTGAGAGATGGTTGAGTGTGGGGCAAGTGGGGGGTAGATGGGGGTGTTGAGTAGGATCACGCACAGCTCGCAGGCAGAGGAAGAACGAGACAGGAAGAGAGACAGGAAAAGCAACCTTCAGAAAAATGAGTGTCTCTGGGATAAATTCCGCTCAGATGAGCTCAATATATCACTGTCAATAACACAAGTGAACACAGGACAAGGGGACATGCATATTAATTGAACAGAATCTGATTAAATCACTACAGTTTGACATTTCGCAAGATGGACACTTTATCTTGGTGGACGTCGCTGCTAGATTGGTTATGTACGTTGGCTAGTTCTCTAATCTGGGAGCACATCTTAATTGCATGTTATCACCGTCTGATTGCTGTGGCATTATTTGAAGTAGTCTGGTAATTACTCTGTAGATGGTGGTGTATATAGCCAAAGGCTGCTGCTTGTACGCTGAACGTAAGGGAACCGAGTGCCAGGCCAGAGGTCTAATCGTTTGGTTAGCCACAAATGTAGAGCCTCGAAGAAAGTGTCAAATATGTTGGCAAGTTACAACAGCAATTAGTAACCTTGTAGTTGGACTTTAAGAGGCTGTTCACACTGAACATGTTTTATGTATTCCACTGCACTTGTTTTTCATAGTTCTTCTATGTAATCATGCAATAGATATGTTTGACCATTGCGCATTTGTTGGCGAGTGTTTTAAACAATGTCAATTGTCAGTTTATTAATTATAACAAAGCAATGTATTGAGAACAATAGCCAGTTTGTAAAGATAGTCAGACCTGTGCTATTTCTATTCTTCTGACATATACGAATCAAATGATCTTACAGAAAGATGTCATTTGTGTGGATATATATATATTTACATTTACATTTATGCATTTAGCAGACGCTTTTATCCAAAGCGACTTACAGTACAATCAGGCTATACATTTGTTTTATCAGTTTATCAGTATATATATATATATATATATTATTTTTTTGGGGTGGGGGTTTATATGAATGTATCTATGAAGGGAACTGATTGTCAATGGCATTTTATCAATGCAATGTTTCCCTCTTACCTCCTTATAATCCTTATTAAAGTGTTTATGAGTGCAGCACCACTTTGTGTATAGCAGTAACCAATGAAAAGCTATATTACTGCTGTTCCATAAACACCACCTACTGCCAGAGAATGAATTTGCAGCCCTTTTTTGTGCAGATTTCATGTTGCATAATTTCGTAAACCTAAAGTCAGAGCATTCTGTTTTTGCTTTAAATGTTGAAATACAATCAATTGAAATAATAATAATAATAATAATAAAAACTATGCATGTTTCATGGGTGTTGTCAGGGTTCTGTTGTCTGTCTATCCCAAGCCCGCCGGCTGGTTCTCTGGTTCCTGGGGTGCCGCTCCCCCAAGGCCACCGGCCCGCCTCTGATTCAATGCCCGCCGGCCCGCCTCTGACTCAAGCCTCGTCCCTCGTCCCTGGCCGAGGGATGAGGCCACGGCCATGAAAGACCACCTGCCATGGCCTCCTGAGCTCCCAGCTCCGCCATGGCCTCCATCATCTGTGGTCCTGTCCATGTCTGTCCTTAGGGGCCTCCAGAGCGCCCACCCCCCCTCTCCGGTGGAACTTTCCAGGAGGGGGGAGTTATGTCAGGGTTCTGTTATGTGTGTCATGTGTTCCTGCCTCTTGTGTCCATATTTGGTTTGATTCCTGTCCTTAAGTGTGATCATTAGTTAATTCGTGTCCAGCTGTGTTTGTCTCGTTATCTATGATTTACCTGTGTATTTATAGTCCTGTCTTTTCAGTTAGATTTGATCTGGTCTACTCGTTACTTCCGGTGTTTCCTGTCTGTCAGCCTTGCCTTGTCCTGCCCTGTCTGCATTAAAGACTGCAATTTGAGTTTACGTCCTCGTCTGCGTGTTCCTGTATCCTCCCTGCTGTGTGCACCGTGACAGGTGTAGTGTCTTTGTTTGTTTATTGATTAAAATGCAGTAATTGTCTCTAATGTCAAATGTCTACAGATATTATTTTTTAATTAAATACGTTTAGTTTTTCCGGCCAGTTTCATGTCAGGTAAAAAATATTTACATAAATGGTAAGTTTTCTCATGTCACCAGCCATTAGCAGGTGTGGCAAAAAAAAAAAAGTTAACATAGCTGCAAACTCATCACCTTTTGGTGAAATTGGCTGTTACAACATTGAAAAAGGCCATTCATGTGATGTTTGCAAATCCAAGGAGGGGAAGAGGGATTATATGAATGTATTTCTGAATGGAACTGACTGTCTTAAGAAAATAAGGCATTTTTCTTTTCACCTTACCACCGAATTATGCTTAAGTAGTGCAGCGCTGCTTTGTGTAAGCTCCAAGTTAAGATAAGCGCCACCTACTGTAAGAGAGTGAATTTGAATTTTACAATTATATGTTTGTCTTTGTATTATTTGAACTGGAAAGGAGCTTAAATTGTATTTTTATGGTCCTTTAACAGTTTAAAGTGTTACCATAGACACTGTTGTCACAATACAACATTGATACCTAAACAATAATATAGTCTAATATATCCACCTTTTTCTTCAATGCGGAAGTAAGCCTATGGGTGAGACTTCCGGGTCATTAGCCACTATAGGTAAATAACGAGAAGAATAACAACATGCAGTAAACGGTAAATCTGTTTGCACTACGAACCAGTGTGTTCATAATTAAGATAACACATTAAAATAATATGATAAGACACACCGATTTTCAATATCAAGCAGCAAAACTAACTGTTTTGTACAGCTAAAAATAGCTGGATGTGGATGAGACCGGAAGCTAGACCCATAGAATTTACAAATGGCCGCACCTATTTTTTTACGGCAAGAAAAAGGTAGATAATATTTTACAAAATTATTTCAGCTGCTTGCAAGGACATTGCTTTTTAAGGTGTTGATTTGCAGTTGTTAGACTCTTCTTGGTGGTTGCCAGGGTGTTGCAATGCACTTTTTTTAAAAAGTTATTCTCAATGGTTTCTGTCATGTTTCCATACAGTTGCTAGTTGGGCTGTATGGAAACTAAAGTCATAGCTTAGTGCAATCAAATCAAGTTTTTATTTTATTTTATAAAATATTTATTTTAATATTTGTATTTATTTATTTATTTGTTTATCAATAAAACATAATAATAATAATAATATTTTACTGTTAAAAATGTATTACTACTACTACTAATAATAGTAACAATTGTTATTATTATTATTATTGTTGTTGTTGTTGTTGTGTCATATATATACATTATACATTATATTGATATATAGTCACAAAGTCACCTTTTAAATCACAATCACATTTTTGTATCATCTGCTCTTGGTGCTGTATACAGTATTACTGGCTGGTTACGAGGATATTCTGGTTGCTTGCTTTTTGACCTAAGTCTCTATAAAATTCTGGTTCATAGATGTGGGTCTATGAACCTCCTTCAAAGTCCTCCTTCAGTGTATTGTAAGTGAAATTTATTCAGCTATATATTATCTGCCAGGCAAAAATGTCTAATCAATTAACAAAAGTGTGAACACACACACTTATGTTCAATGAGATTTCAGTTAAAGGCTAAATTAGTAATAGTGATGCTTACATTCACTAATAAATAGCCAAAACATAATTTATACAAAAGGTAACAAATACATAAAAAAACAACATAATCACATTTTGTCATAAAAAGCATTATGGAAATATATTGACAGCCCCATGTAGCATCAGCTAGACCAGGTGCAGTCTGATAACAGATGCACAGAGAGCCATTAGTTTGTTAACACAGCCTACGGTTTCCGTTTGCCCTGGAGCAGACATGGAGAGAGCAGCCGTCATATGTTCCAGACGTTTGTACACGACCTGATAAATGTTCAGGCGGGCTGCGTGTGAGGGGAGGTCTCAAGGAGTGCTGGTAATAAGAGGCTAATAGAATAAAACAATAACCCACCGCCTCGAGGCTGAGACTTTATTCTGACAAATTCATATGATAGATTTTTATTGTTATGGCAACATTAGCATTGTAGTCAGCGATAATTCGGACTCAATCTGAGGTGTTTTTGTCAGAAAGGCACAATAATGAAATAGATTTCAGGTGGGGTGCTCCTTGTGGGTGCGTAAATTGATTTTGAGCGTATAACACTAAACATACGTATACAGTATATTTTAAGTAATGATGATAATGAGATATTGGTCATAAAACAATAAGATGGTGCTGCATTACCTGACATGAGGGAAATAAAAGCTTTACAAATGATGATAAAAGTTTATTTGATTGCCTTGGAAATGGCATTTTGACTGCACAGAAACTGAAACTAGTGATAATTTACCATTTTTTATTTCTATTGCTCTGTTCCAAAACCTACTGAGCTTCCTACGGAGGCAGCACTTTTGATGCAGAGGCTGTTCCAATAGGAACCTTCTAAAATACCTAATGTTGTCCTGTTTCTAAAGTAGCATATTCTTATGGGGCGGGGGGGTTGGGATGAAAGAATGCATGAAATGCATTTGTCCGTGTTTCACTCCGTCTCGAATCGCGCTCGTGGAAAAGCGCTTGAGAAACCTCTTTAAAGAAAGTATCTCTTCCGCTGCTCGGTAAGCTTTCAACTCATTTTTTTTAAATCTCGAGCAAGAGACTGTACGAAATTCATGTTACATGATTTTCACGTAGAGAGCGTGACAGCGCACCGCATTAAAATAAATGATTATTCATGTTTTCATAACAGCTGGCCAAACTCAAAAACGAAACTAAAATTAAAACATCTTTGAGAGCAAGGGAGCCCCCTGGTGTTTTGGGGGCCCTATGCAGCTTGCGTATTCTGCGTATAGGGAGGATCAGCTCTGCCCGTAAAAGCTTCGTTCGTCTTCGGAACACAATTTAAGATATTTTGGATGAAAACCGGGAGGCTTGTGACTGTCCCATTGACTGCCAAGCAATTAACACTGTCAAGGCCCAGAAAAGTATAAATAGATAAATAGTCCATCTACCATCAGTGGTTCAACTTTAACGCTATGAAGCTACGAGAATACTTTTTGTACACAAAGAAAAAAATAAAATAACGACTTTATTCAACAATTTGTCTCCTCTGTGTCAGCTTAGCGCCATTTTGGAGAATATCCGCTGCAAGTAGCGTACGCTGTTCTGTGTCAGTCGCGCCGCACGGATACACTATTTTCATTCAAATCAAAGCGTAAACAAATATAGAAGACGTATCCGTGAGGTGCGGCTGACACAGAACAGCATACGCTGTTTGCGTCCAGCGGATAATCTCCAAAATGGCTCTACGCTGACACAGAGGAGATGAGTTGTTGAATAAAGTCATTTTTTTTTCTTTTTCTTTGCGTACAAAAAGTATTCTCGTAGCGTCATAACGTTACGGTTGAACCACTGATGGCAGATGGACTATTACAAATAAAAATATATAAAAAGATTGTTATTGCTCTGTTATTTTAACATAAATCATTTTAATTTATCAGGTTAAGAAATTCACATTACTCCATAAATCCATGGAGTACTCCATACACCCTGCAGCCCAAGACCGGTTGCCCACGGAAGCTAAGCAGGGCTGAGCCTGGTCAGTACCTGGATGGGAGACCTCCTGGGAAAACTAGGTTGCTGTTGGAAGAGGTGTTAGTGAGGCCAGCAGGGGGTGCTCACCCTGTGGTCTGTGTGGGTCCTAATGCCCCAGTATAGTGACGGGGACACTATACTGTACAAAGCACCGTCTTTCGGCTGAGACGTTAAACCGAGGCCCTGACTCTCTGTGGTCATTAAAAATCCCATGACACTCATTGTAAAGAGTAGGGGTGTAACCCCGGTGTCCTGGCCACATTCCCTCCACTGGCCCTTGTCAATCATGGCCTCCTAATAATCCCCATCCACTTGATTGGCTCTATCTCTCTCTCCTCTCCACCTGTAGCTGGTGTGTGGTGAGCGCTCTGGCGTCGTTGTCCTGTGGCTGCCGTCGCATCATCCAAGTGGATGCTGCACACTGGTGGTGGTTGAGGAGAGATCCCCTATATGATTGTAAAGCGCTTTGGGTGTACAACAATACATAATAAAGCGCTATATAAATGCTTCATTCATTCATTCATTCATAAATCAAAGTAAATAAAGACACAAGTCATTACATTAACTTTGTTAAAAACTTTTTTGTTACATTTATGGTACAACAAATAATTGTGAGCTGCTAACAATGTGTGACAAATATGGCATTTAAAAAAACAATTTTCTCATGAAAATGCATATAAATCCCTGCATCCCAAATATGCATACTATCCACACTATCTGCCCTAAATAGTATTGAAAATGACTAATATCACATAGAATTTAGGATGGATGGTATGCACATTGGGACGCAGGTAATAGCACAATTTTCTGTTTCTATTTGGCGTGAAATTTATACGCAGAAATTGATTTTGGTGTGCATATGATACACACGTGTTTGGCATGCATAAGTAGAAAAAAAAAATAAAATAAAAAAGAAGTGGCGGTACTCAACCCGACTCTCCCACCCAAAATAACTAAATAAATAAACACAAACTAAAGTACTAAAAAAAGTACTTTTTAATTTTCAGAATTTGCAATGAATGTATACAGTACCACAAATTAATAAATAAATTAATAATTGTTTGCAATTCAATTCGCATTTATTTGTATAGCGCTTTTCATGATACACTGTTGCAAAGCAGCTTCACAGAAAATGAACATTTCTACATTACATTTAGTAGTTTACAGCACTTTTAATAAATAAAAAAAACTGCACGTCAATCTGCGATACCAAACAGGAACACAATTTTTTTTTTTTTTTATAATGTATTGTTTTCGTTAAAATTTACTGATTCAAATTAGTAATTATTTTACTACTCTTCCGTCATCAACGGAAAAAAAAACACATCCCTAATCCAAACATTTGCTTATCATGTGCACACCAAAGTCAATTTCTGCGTATAAATAGAATGCCAAATAGAAACAGAAACTTGGTATTGATAAGCACTTTCATAATTTACGATATAAAGCAGCATATATTTTTATTTTAAGACAATCATATGCTCTCGTGGGACACATAAAATGATGTGGTGGGCCGGAATGTGGTTTAAAACTACTACTTCCCAGCTAGAAGGAGTACTTCCCACTCCACCAAACACACAGCTGCCACATGCACTTTGATATGTATTTATTTATTTATTTGCAGTACATAGTTGACACTTGCCCTGGCCGTTGTTTCACAGTAATTTCTCACAATAAATGACACCAAAAGTGGAAAAAAGTTGTACATTTACCCACAAACTGATCACCATATTTTTAGCTCAATGGTATGGAACACACAGGATATTGGGATTTCCAAGACAGTGAAGGATACTTCTATGCTACCTTCACAAATCAGATGAAGGCATCTCAGAAGACAGGAAGTGAAGCTAACTTTGGATTCGGACACGCCTTGATGCCTTCTTACCATGGAAAGGAATATTTTTTTTCTGCCATGTCAGCCATAGACAGTAAAAAAGAAGAAGAAGAAGAAGAAAATGATCGACGACGACGCATCTCTACTTCCTTCCACCATAGAAAAGTGAAAACCATCCCAGTATGGCCGCTGTCAGCTTGCACCAATGACATCATTTGCAGCCCGAGTCTGCGCAGTAGTGATCGTGAGATGGATCGTACTCAGACCTCCCGCATCGCAGACCCAATTGCAAACTCACATCATGAAATCACACCCCATTTTTCTAGCATCAAATAGCTAATTACTTGTAAAACTTATAGAGAAAGGAACATACATCAGCATGATATGAACTGCCTAAAACAATGGAAGCCATCTTTAAGAAAAACAAACAGAAAAACATTAATTTTACATGGAGAGGGCGGGGTTTATGACCTATACTGTAACCAGACACCAGATGGCAACCTTTTCAGGACATATGTGGCACACTTTCTTCGGAATTAACATTGAGAAGAAAAATAAAAACAAGTAAAAACAACAAACTAGGCTACTGAATACTGCAAAGTCAAAGACATAGCTTTGATGATCGTGTGAGGTGATGAAAAGGTAAACTCAACTCTAATTTAAATGTGTACAAAGACATTTTTGTTGCTCATAACTTTTGGAATGAAAAGGCACAGACACAGCACAAATCTTTGTAGTGCGCATGTGTCGAGCGTCTGCATTCGCGCGCGCTATTGAAGTATACTATTTGTGCAATACTATTTCAAAGTATCCTTTGTACACTTTGAAAAAGCTATGCATTGGACTGTGCATATACGTAAAACCTTAAGAATACTTTGGGCTTTAGAGAGCAGCTAGCTGACTATGTAGCTTATTTAGTTTTGGAACCAAGCGTGTAAATCATCAAGTCAACATATAAGGTGAAAATCTGTGAGCAAGACTGTGAAAACACTGTCTGGAGCATATTTTTGACTAATTTGCCCTATGGGGTATGATGGGAATATTAATTAGCCACATCCATGACCGTCAGATAATAACAATGTCAGTGGGTTGAATGGAAGCTCTGACCTGTAAAAAGCCTATTCATATTCTCCAGTCTGCCATAGTTCTGCAGACACAGGACTTTTTCACACAGTTCCTAAATGTGCCAATTGTCCTTTTGCGAGGCATTGTGACTGAAGTCTGTAAAAAACACCTACTTTTTTTACGGGACGCAGATTTAACATTCACAGCTCATTTAAGGCATTTTTCTTGAATAGGCCAATTTAGATACCGCACTCGTGAAGGTTTATCAAGAGGCCACAACAGACATATATGTTCTTTGGCCTTTTGAAGCACTTCTAATGTTTAGGTTATAATTACATGTCATGGACCACAAACACCAAAGCAGATGATGTGCTGTGATTGGCCAACCCCTGCTAAGCGCTCTCTCTTCGCCCATGGTTTGTTCTCTCGTCTTCGACAAGTTTCACAGCATGAAATGTAAACATGAAACCTCAGACTGCATCCTTCTAATGTCTGACTTCAAATGTTGAATCTTAAAACACTTCTACTCGAGGTCAGTTGCTCACCACAGAAACACACATGTTGGTTACGCACGTAAAGCTCACATATGTTAGCGAATGTATTCCAAATAGCGTGTACAAACATAACGTATACAAAGATATAAAAAAATAACGTTATAAAAAAGATGCAGTTTTTGATTTTAACAATGGATTAGTAAGTGTTAAAATAAAACTGAACTAAGATTTTTTTTCAATGTTAGTTTGTGTTAACTATAATGTTAAAAAATGGAAACTTTTTGCAAAGTGTTACCAGTTAAATTAAATTAAATAATTATGAAATAATATAAAATTATTTAATATTTATTTAATAAATATTCAATCTTAATTTCCCCTAAAATGTCTATTAACGTAATGCATTTAGATTTTTTTGTCATTCACATTATTATTATTGAATTTTCATTATATTTAAATTATCCTAAATTAAATATAGAACAACAAAAACCTAGATGTATAAATACATTTAAATTTAAATAATATGACTTTTTGTCTTTACAGAGATGAGGATTGTAGAAAATTTCCAATGCAAAAAAAAGGAAAAAAATACTTAATATGATACAAATAAGCTTCTTTTTTTTCTTTATACAAAACAAAACTTGTCTCTTTTCCACTGTTCTTCACTCTTCAAGATGAGAGCACACAGTATTTAGCATTTTCTAAGAAGTGTCCATTTGAATAGCTCAAAAATCCACATACAACTAAAACAGTCAATAAAACATGGCCAGCAATACCCTTAAATGTTACGAAAGAGGATTTTGGGGGTCAGTAAGTTCATTGTTTGCATTGTGTGGCATCTAAAGAAAAGGCCGGCTGGGCCATTCTTGTGTGTTCCCTCTCTCCCTAAAGGAGGTTATTTAGGACTTAGTAGTTTTAAAGAAGTTAGCGTTTTTAACGTTCTCGCTCATTTATCCAGTGCTAAGTCCTGTGGAACATACTTCATTCAGTGTCTGTTTGTTTGCTTACATGCGTTTTAAGGGCAGATGACACTTGCTATGGAGTTACAAGTCACAGTGAACAAAACCTGAATTGAAAGAGGCCCATACAATCTTTTCAATGGATTTAAAACAACAATGTGAGCATAAGACATGGAAATGCAACATTAAAAAAAAAAAAAAAAAAAAAAATAGATTTAGCTTTTCACAAACCAGAACCACACACACACACACACACACACACACACACACACACACACTGCTGTTTTAGGCTATGTTAAATATGGCGTACAATTACATTTAGCTTCCACACCATATCTGTTAGAACTTGAGTGAAATATTTTTACATTAGCATGTTCATTTCATTTCAAGTGGTTCACATCTGACAAAATCTCTAAACCTCTTGCATCCGATTGAATAAAAATGCAAACCGCAACAAAGCTTCTTCCTACGAACAAGATTAGACACAAAGTGGAAAGAAACACAAATTTGCACATTTAAATGTTCTTCAGAAGCAGAATAGGTCTTAAATTGCTCAGAGATTACATTGTGCTTGAGAAATTAATGCCCATTTATATACCAAATGTAAAAAAAAAACGAACACGCAAATAAGCAAAATAGAGATCCTGATCTTTTAACTCAATAAAATGAGTGCTTAGAATAGTCACTTCACAGAGGTTTAGCTGGTGTGTGAAGAGGTAAGGAAGCTGACAGAAGCGTGGACACTGCAGAGAATGAGTTAAATCAGAAAGCAGTGCAATTCATGTCAGAACGGGCCAGAGACTCACGCGAGGCGTGACACAGAGCCACAGACCTATGTGTCCTGCTGATGAATCCACTCTCACCTGCCACCTCGAGTAGGGTGAGCAGAATAATCAACATCTTATGTCATGGTATGAAATAGGTAATATCATATATCACAACTGAAAAATGTCATATATAAAATATTTGTGATAATGTCTATTTATTTATGGATTCACTCTTCAAATAAAGTTTCCAAAAGGTTTTTTTTTTTTTTGGAGTGATGCCTTAAAACAACCATATTTGGTTCCACAAAGAACCTCTTAATTTTCTTCCTTAGTGTGAAGAATATTTAAAAAAACTAAAGAACCCTCTAAAAAACCTTTTGTGAAATGGAAACTATAGATGCTGATAAAGATGATTATTTTTTAGTAATGAAGTTTAAAAAAGGACAAAATATTCAAGTTTAGCCAAGATTTTTATTTATTTTTTTTATTTACTGACCCTAATGTTTTACCAAACATTTATTCCTTCTTTTATTTAGACAGTTCTTCCTTCTGAATATGAATAATAAATAAAACAATTGTCCATACGATGAAGGACACAATATATATATATACTGTATATATATATATATATATATATATATATATATATATATATATATAACTCAGTTTTTTTTTTAATTTTCAAATTATTTCAAAATAACCCAACTGCAGTTTGATTGAGATTAATTGGAATACACAATGAAAAAACATGATATTTGAAAATTGTTAAAATTTGTTTTATTGTATATTGTTAAAGTTGTTTGAAAATTGGCATGAGTAAATAATAACAGATTTTTTTTTATTATTATTCATACCAAAGTCAATTGCAAAAAACAGCTGTTTTACATGAAATAACATTATTTAATGTTAATAATCATATCTAATGTTAAATAACATTAAAATGTGTTAAAAACAGAATATGTTGTGAAATCTCATCCAGGGTTATAATTGTTCACTAAAAATAAAAATATAAAAACATTTTTATTAAATGTTAACTGAAATAAAATTAAATAAATAAACAAAAAAAATAGTTTTCTTTCAGCTGGTTGCCATGGAATTTTCTCATTTTAATTTAGTTTTACTTGCTATTCTAAAATTAACTAACCGAAAATTAACTAACTAAAATTAATTAAACTAATAATAAAAAAATAAAAAAATCCCACACGCTCAAATAATTTTAACTAATGGAAAATATATATATAAAAATTGTGGTTTAAAATATTAATAACAATTCTAATGGTGTCTCAAGTGCAACCTAAATAGCACTGTGCCCAACAAACCCGCATAATGCCTGCTTAATAGCCAAGTAATAACTTATTTATTAAGTGAAGTTTGTTACTAATAAACTTCACGTGATATATATGTTATTACTTTTGTCACTATCACATGGAAATAATATGTTATGTCCATAAACAGTGGTATAAATTGTATAGCAAACTACCACTCTACTGTTTGACACATTTGTACCATCACACTGTAAATACGTCACATCTCTTTGCCGTAGCCTTCAAATATTGAATAAAATGCCTTTTAGTAATGCAAGGCTTGTTAGCTACTCCCAGAGTTTCATTCCAATCACATACAGTTAACTTGCTAACTAATGCACCGCCCAGCAGAAACACATCAATACATGCCCATAGCTAGCGGCTAGTCTGGCCACGATAATATTAAACCTTCCTCAGAGAGGATTTGTTCTTGTCACAAATGGCCATTACTGACATTAGCAGTGTAATGAGGGAGTCATCGCTGCTGCAGCGGGACAGTCCTGTGGTGCCGAGGTACTGTTGGGGGCTTGGACCTCCTCAAGTACCACCTGCTTTGCTTGTTCACGCTGTCACTGCTCGGCCTGTTTTGGGCGCGCAGGGGTCTTTTAGAGTTTAGATATGCCTTTGAAGCCCTCTTTGATTTTTAGAATATGCACACGATCAATAAGGAGCCGGGACTTCAAAGAGGTTTGCGGCCCTCACCTGCTGAAGAGTTTCCAGTCCCACACAGAGACTAAACAAACCAACAGCAAAAACAGACACAGAGCAGCTAATAAACTTAGAGCAACACAGAAAATGCTACCTTGTAAAGGGGACCTTCAAAAAACTAATAAATGTTTAATTGACAAGACTGTCCCTTACAGACATTTACCATGGGACTCTAGTGTCTGTTAAAATACTACTAAAAACTACTACTAACAGACTAAAAATACTTGACTAAAAACTACAGTATGGAACTGTGACTTGATATTAATTAGCCACTACTGTCAGTGAATGAATGAATGAATGAATGAATGAATGAATAATGCAAGTTGCAGCCATTGCTCAACAGCATTTGTGATGTGCCAAACAAACATTACTTAATAACTATAATAAACTTCACTTAATAAATACTTTCTTTCTTCCTTGATTTACTCTGTACACATTCAATAAATAAATATATACATATTTAGCTAAAATTGCAATGGAAATGGAAATTATAAAAATAAAAACTTACATTTACATTACATTACATTTAGTTATTTAGCAGACACTTTTATCCAAAGCGACTTACAAATGAGGACATTAGAAGCAATCAAAACCAACAAAAGAGCAATAAAATGCAAGTGCTATGACAAGTCTTGGTTAGCCTAATGCAGTAGTAATGCAGCAGTAACGCAGTTTTTATTTTATTTTATTTTTTATAAGAAAAAAGTAGATAGAATAGAAAAAAGAAAGCTAGTGTTAGTTTTTCAAGAAAAGCTATCAGTTAGAGAATAAATATGCAATTGATAGAGGGTCAAATGTGTGTGATTTTTTTATATATATAAAAAGAAGACAGATAGATAAAATAGACTTAGAATAGAGAGTTCTAGAGTTAGAGGGTTAAATAAAGATGGAAAAGTTTCTTGAAGATGGGTAAGGATTCAGCTGCTCGGATTGAGTTGGGCAGGTCATTCCACCAGATGGGAACAGTTAATGTAACAGTCTGTGAAAGTGATTGTGTGCCTCTTTGTGATGGCACAATAATGCGTCGTTCACTTGCAGAACGCAAGCTTCTAGAGGCACATAGGTCTGAAGTAATGAATTCAGGTAAAGGGTTGCAGAGCCAGTGGTGGTTCTGTAGGCAAACATTAATGCCTTGAATTTAATGCGAGCAGCTATTGGTAGCCAGTGCAAATTGATAAACAGAGGTGTGACATGCGTTCTTTTCGGCTCATTAAAGATTAATCTTGAAGCGTCATTTTGGATTAATTGTAGAGGTTTGATGAAGTTGGCTGGAAGACCTACCAAGAGAGCATTGCAATAGTCAAGTCTGAACAGAACAAGAGTCTGAAAAAGAAGTTGTGTTGCATGTTCCGAGAGAAAGGGCCTGATCTTCCTAATATTGTATAAAGCAAATCTGCAGGACTGGGTAGTTTTAGCAATGTGGTCTGAGAAATTCATCTTATCATCAATCACAACTCCAAGGTTTCTGGCTGTTTTTGAAGGAGTTATGGTTGATAAGCCTAACTGGAAGGTGAAATTATGATGAAGTGATGGGTTTGCTGAAACTACAAGCAGTTCTGTCTTTGCTAGGTTGAGTTGAAGGTGATGGTCCTTCATCCAGCAAGAAATGTCTGTTAGACATGCTGAGATGTGAGCAGCTATCGTCGGATCATCAGGATTGAATGAGAGGTAGAGTTGAGTGTCATCAGCATAGCAGTGATATGAAAAGCCATGTTTCTGAATGACAGAACCTAGTAATGCCATGCAGACAGAAAAGAGAAGTGGTCCAAGAACTGAGCCCTGATGCACCCCAGTAGCTAGATGTTGCGACTTGGATACCTCACCTCTCCAATATACCTTGAAGGACCTATCTGAGAGGTAAGACTCAAACCACTGGAGTGCGGTTCCTGAGATGCCCTTTTTCAATAGGATTGACAGGAGGATCTGGTAGTTGACCATATCAAAAGCAGCAGACAGATCCAGCAACATAAGTAATGAAGACTTGGAAGCCGCTCTTGCAAGTCTTAGGGCTTCAACAACTGAGAGCAAGGCAGTTTCGGTTGAATTTCCACTTCTGAAGCCAGATTGGTTGCTGTCCAGGAGGTTGTTCTGTATGAGAAAGGCAGAGACTTGGTTGAACACAACTCGTTCAAGTGTTTTTCATTCATTCATTCATTCATTCAAATCTGGAGCTGGTGAAAAATATAAATAAAAATATGTAAGAAAAACAAAAGCAACTGAACTGAACTGAAAATTTAATTCATATTGCTTCTTAATACTTTGATGCAACATGAATTAAGCCTGGCTATCTTTTAAAAAAAAAAAAATCACATTGTATGCTGAATCTACAAAATGAAGAAAGTTCAATTCAAAACCAGTCTGTGTTTTGTGCTTTTTCTTTCAGTGTAAAGAGAGTTATAGAGTCACGACAGCCTTCCACCCCACTTCAAACGGCCTTTGATTAATGAATAATATTTGACATTCACTTTAATGTCATGAGAAGACACTCAAACGTAATGCCATATATGAAACACAAAATATTCCTGAAGAATAGCTTTATACAGAGCTGAGAAGCCAGTGAAGTGGCAGTGGAGGTTAAAGAAGTGGATTGTAATGCGTGATATCTAAATAACCCAAAGAGATGATTATTCTTTAAATCTGCAGGACCTATGAAACGTCTGTCACATCCTTGTGAATGCTCTTTATTACGATTCATCTTAATCTCATCCAGTTTAGGCAATGGGAGGGTTGTGAATAACAATGATCAAACTCTCCTCCAAAAAGCTTCTATTAGGATGAAGCCGCTAAGCTGCAAATGCAAACGAAGCTTGTCATGTGCTATAATATTTTCCGGTACTTTCCTTTTGTTTGGTGCATCTGAATTCACGCAAGGGGTGTGGATCAGAGAGTTTGACACAGCCAGCAGGACCTAAACCAGTTTCTTCCATCCCACCTAGCAGTAATCACTATACGTGCTGCTGCAGGTGCTTTCATAATAAAAGGTGTGGTGGAGGCAGGTTACCTCCTCCAGACCACCACAATGGGCCCCTGTATAGACATTAGGCAGGTAGAGAGGCTGGGATACTCACATAATAGACCAGCAAGCACCCCATTTGCATTTCACCATTCAAGGGCCGAGACTTTGTGCATCGAAACATATGAAAAGGCCCCATTCAAAAATGCTAATGGGATTGTGTATGCCACAATGCGAGTGGGATAACTGCAAACTTCCGGAGTTGTGAAGTCTGGTGGCTAGCCTTTAATTGCAGGCCAGCGCTTGTTATCCATACTGTGAGCTCGTTAGCTTTGACCAGAACATGGCTGAGTAATGTCTAGGTTTAGATTATGTGCTTTGAAAGATATCTTAAGTCTCACTTAAAAAGTAAAAAAAAAATGTCTAAATTGTATAACTGTTAATAAGAAATTAAATGAGGAAAAATATTATTAATATATATATATTTTAAATGTGTCAGTTATATGTAAACAAGTGTGACACAAGAAGCCATTTTGATGTCATGTGACAAGAAAGCTGCAAAACCAGAAAAAAAAAATGAAGGTGTGTGTGTGTGTGTGTGTGTGTGTGTGTGTAAATATAAAATTAACTAGAAATAAATAAAATATGCAAACATGTTTTAGTTTCAACCATTTGCCAATGCAACATTTCTCAGTTTGAAGTTGAAGTGCTAAAACTAACAAACAAACAAACAAACAAATAAAAAAATAATAGCGATATAACAAATAATTAAAATGACCAATATATATGTATATACATATATAAAATAAAAGCTATTTCAATGTATTTAAATACACTGTCTGGTAGATTGTCCTAACATTGTGTTAAATTCAGTAATCTCTTGAAAATATCAGATAATTTGGAAAGGTTAGGTGGTTTATAACACAAAACTTCATAATATTTAGGATATTTTTATTTTTTAAATATTATATTTGATATTTATTTATTTGTTTATTTATTTTTGTTTTGTTTGTTTGTTTTATATTGATATATGTACATTCAAGTGTAATAAGTTTACTTGACATTATTAGAAATTTTGTTGAAAGTGGTATGAACGTTTTTGAAAAATCATAAACGCAAAGTTTACATTTCTAAGAGGTTGGTATATTTTACTTGCCATTTTTAGAAATGTCTTAGAAATTTTGTTGAAAATTTGGTCTAAATGTTTTTCAAAAATGAGCGTGAATGCAAAATATTACATTCCTAAGAGCTTGGTTTGTGAGTTTTAAACTACATTTTTCCTTTTCATCATCTCAAACATCTTTATTTGGCAAACAAATAATTACATTCCGAATAAAAGGCAGAATTAAAACTAAAATGACCCCTGAAGGAAACAAACCGTTCATTTGTCTCGGTAAATTGCGACCGACCCTTTCTTATGGTCTTTTCACAGTTCTGGGACAATTGTTTTTTTTTGTTTTTTTTTTCCTTTATCCTTTTCTTCCTCCTCTTCCTCCATTTAGTGTGAGGCAATTACGTCCTCTCAGAAATCAAATGTGAGAGCTTCTATAAAGACACATGTTTTAAAGGAGCAAATACTCCAGCGCAAATTCAAAATTAGAGCAAATTACACACCAAGTGATTATGAAACTGTTGGTAGTATAGAAATCAGTCCCATAAAGAGGAGGGGAAAATGGCTGGGCAATTTGTAGCGACCGGCCATAAGAAGTGACGGCAAAGTCAAGTCCCAAAGCCAGGATAAGGGGGGGTGGGGGTGTGCGTGTGGAAGTGGCCTGTGGTAAAAATCATTTCAGTTAATGGTCAGAGCACGGACCTCGGCTAACACACTAACTGACACTGGAGGTGCAGGTAATCAAACTGACATTAATGCAGGCCCCGAATGTGACATCTCGTCATCAGGAATTTTCTTCATTGGCAGAGAAAATGCCAGGCTGCTCACCTCTGACTGCGTGGCCCCCACATCTATTAACCTTATTGATTTGGAGCCCTGCTGATACCCTCCAGATCTCCAGCACCCCCACTGAGCCAGTGAAGTGGATCAATCCGTCGCCGGGGGCCACAGCTCTAACAACGATGCGCATGGAGACCACTGTTTGTGGCATGAAATTAATATCCAGATATGGCTTTGAAAGTGCATTGCTCCATTTACACAAACCTCGCTTTTCCTTTTTTCGACATCCATCCACCCTTTTCTCCTTTTTTTCTCATTTCGGGAGGCTGAATGGAGTTTATGCAAAGAGGACCAGTGGGTGTTATGATATTGGTATTTCAAGAAAGCACATAATTTCACAGCCCCTTAATATCATAAAACAAGCATTACCATCATTACAAGTATCAAATCAATAATGGGATAATACCGTACAATATATGTGTTTCTTTAATTCTTTGATTGCCTTTTGATAAATTAATGTTTGTGCTGAACTGATTTGCTCTGGCGACGACGTAAAAAAAAATTACTACTGCTCTGGATATCACATTTACATTTAATTTGCAGTTGCTATGAGCAAATACCACTCCAGATTATGAGTTTTACAAATAGCACATTTAGATTAATAAAACATTCGGATGAAGTAGCCGTTCTTGATAAAGAAACACCAGTAATCAGTATAATCCATGCACAACCAACTGGAAAGTTAAAGTTTAATACATGCAAAAAGCATGGCTTAGCCATTGACATTTACATTTTGTACACGCGGTCTCTCTCTTTTGTGGTCTACGTTCTTCTTGATTAATCAACATCATTTACATAGCTGATTTTTCATATTTGTTATGCTCTGATTGTGTGAGCCTCATATTTGATGAACACTCTGATGGACTATGGAGACACATTAGACATTATTTTCACTCAATAATCCTGTTTCTGAAGCAGGCCAGTCAATGTCCATTAAGACGGATACGCTTGCCGCGTTCAGTTGCGAAGCACATGCGATCTAACAGCATATGGTTTTATTGACACAAAAAACGTTTCACACAGAAAAGACTTGAGCTATGGTGTAGGGTGAGATTTTCAGTAAATAATGTCTTAAATTTGGTGCTGTTCCTCACTCAGAGTTATCGTATGGATTTAGAAGATGGAATATAGCACACGTCAAGTTCTTTTTGTCCACTTTCAAGTTTGACCGCCTCTGATCACAATATGTTTTTATTGCAGGAAAAGAGCAGCTTGGATGTTCTTCAGAATATAAAATTTGTTCTCCAATGAAGAAATAATTTTATACTGTTTTGGAAATAAGATGGTATTTTTTCCCCTCTTTGTTGATAGTCAATTCAAGTTTAAATTTATATGTAAATGCTTAGTAATTTGTGTGAAAAGATACACTACCGTTCAAACATTTGGGGTCGTAAGATATTAAAATGCATTTAAAGGAAGTCTCTTATGTTCAACAAGGCTGTCTTTATTTATCAAAATACAGTAATATTGTGAAATATTATTATAATTTAAAATAACTGTTTTCTGTTTAAATAAAATGTAATTTATTCCTATGATGCAAAGCTGAATTCTCAGCATCATTACTCCCGTCTTCAGTGTCACATGATCCTTCAGAAATCATTCCAATATGATGATTTGAAACATTTCTTATTACCGATGTTGAAAACAATTGTGCTGTATAATATTTGTTGTGCAAAACAAAATAAATAAATAACAATAAAAATCTCTTATTTGATGATCCTGAAACTTTTGAAGAGTAGTGTATGTATGTTAAAGTCTTAGTTTGATGAATGATATAACCAAACTAACAAGACCTAGTAAGATATACAGAATGTCAATAAACATCATAAATGAATGTAATTTGACACATTAAAAAATGCTAGTAAAGAAGAAAATCAAAAGAAGAACAGAAACTGATTTGTTTGTAGACACACAAATGTAGGTATCATCCTATAGCGCATCATGTTGT
Source organism: Aspiorhynchus laticeps (assembly GCA_023376895.1). NCBI lineage: Eukaryota > Metazoa > Chordata > Actinopteri > Cypriniformes > Cyprinidae > Aspiorhynchus > Aspiorhynchus laticeps. The sequence goes on from JALXFT010004526.1 coordinate 50,650, forward strand.
CATAGTTTTGGCCTTCATTCATACAAGTTAATACAATTTCGGTGTGTTTGTGATGTCAAACTGTGTTTATATGCAAAAAATAAAAAAAAATAATTGCATACAAAATGGTTTATAGATATGTATTTGGGGAAACAGTTTGTGAGAGTGCTACAGCATCAGAGACACATACTCTAAGTGATACAAGAGGAGTCAGATTTCAAACAGTGGCTCCTATGGGACATGTTTTTGTCCCTGAAGTTCCTCAACTGTTCCCAGTGACGGCCCATGAGACATTCGGCTTTAAACAGGTGGCATGCGTGGGATCAGAGCGGATGGGCTGAGAATCTAGACCTGCTATTATAAGCCTAATCACACTCTGGAGGTCAAAGGTTAACTGCCCCTTCTTCATGACCTCCCTTTGTTCTACTGAATGAGACAAGATGGAAAATGTCCCACTTTTCTGTCTATTTGTTCTCTTTTTTTTGGAAGTAAAATATTATGTTCAGCTGATTATCATTGATTCGCTCATACTGCCAAATGCAAGTCAAAATTCCATTCCTTTTTGAAGTAAACCCAAGGAGAAAAAAAAACATCTGCAAAAACAATCTTCAGTAGCCTTACACACACACTCTCTTTTTCAAACAGACCAGCTGTAACAACCTTGCCTGGACAGACGCAGGGTAAAGAATAATCATTATATAGAAGCTGGATATTATATTTTGTGATTGTGATTAATTACATATATTTAGTCAGCATATTAATTTGATATCTTCCATTTGAATTTGTATAATAATAATAATATTAATTTTGCATCTATTTTAATCTGTTACATATATTCCATAGGACAGAACAATGACAAAAGACAAATCAGATTGTGCAAACAATAAGTCTAATCAAAAGTCAGAGATTATGAACTCATTGATTCATAATAAAAAATCTGAGATTATGAACATTTCAAATTAATTTAATGCATTTTATAGCTATATGATAAATTAATTACTGTGTAACAACTGCCTCATTTGTGTCTCTTGTTATTTCAGCAAAGAATTTGATAAAAAATAAGCATATACCCTTCATATCTTTAGTATCTTCATATCAACATTTCCATCAAAATGCATTTGTCACTACAGTTTTTGCTTCTCTAAAACCATGATACATAATCTAAAGGAGGTCATTAATTCGATAATTGAAATGTTGCAAACTACAGAAAGAGGATTATCATATATATGTATGCAATTAAGCCAGTTCCACCATATTACACTCACTCGTTCTCCTCTGCATAACAGAATTCGCCACTGTAAGGCCTATCACCATTTCTCATTTAAATAATTACATAGCATATAAAAGACACTACGTATGCAGGTTCGGCTATTTTAGGATTCGCCAATCAGCTCATGCTGGAGGTCACAAAACAATGTGACGGCAATTAATGGAGAGCATTAAATTACCAGGCCCGTCTTAATCACATGCATGCGTGCACTGGCCGCTCTGGAAGCCGCACTGACAACGGTGGATAGAGACAAGCCTCTCAATGGCAGCTTCCTTGATGGCCATAATAGCTTAATGTCGGGATTTGACAGCAATATTGGGGGGGAGTGACTCTTTGTGCGGCTGTGTGGCCCAGAGGCTTTTGCTGTCACTGCTGATGACAGTAACTTTCTCCATGCAGATTAAATTGGTGTTTACAGATTTGCCCTGGGTGTAAGTCCCCTCTCCCACTGGGATGCAGTGACACAGGCTGATGAGGAATCCTAGACAGGACCAGCCACTGTAGACGGCGAAGCTTCTGTCTCCATCACACCAGGACCTCTCGTCTGCTAGAGCTGATGGGACTTCACTGGGACTGACTGAGTACAGGATAAACCGAGTATACGCTGGATCCGCAATAGCTTCAGATACAAGCAAAATGTGTATCGTTTGGCCCAGTGGAAATGTTCTTGCTCAGGTTGCTTTTTCATGGCTCAAGAGATTAGTTTTTTTTAATCTCAGATGTTTCTCATAAATTTGTTAGGGTTATAGAGTGGGTTGCAGCTCATATAATATTCTTCAAATGTTTAAAATATCTGTTTTTTGATCGCAGACTTTGGTATCTCAGCAAATCTGAGCAAGGTTTGAGAATTTGAGATGTCTTATAAAACATTAGATGAAAAATGCAAGATTACTGAGATCTTATGCTAAAGAGAAAACATCTAAAAAGCAGAAAGCTTGATATAAGAAAACTCTCAGTTTGATCTGTGTGAACCAGAAGTTGCTACTTATTTTACTTTACTATTGTGAAGTATTTCCAACTGAAATATAATGTTGGATATTAAATTGGATATTCCAATGATTGGAAGGGAGTAGTTAAGGATATTCTACGCAAAGCCATCAAACTGACGTCATCGGAGAAGGAATGTCATTTCTAGGGTAGTTTCTAAGTGTGTTAAGGCAACTATTTTTGGTAACACTTTACTTTGATAGTCCACTTTAGACATTCTACCAATTATATGTAACTGTGTAACAATTATAAGTGACTGTCTGCTTAATATTTAGCACTTTATTTTGAAGGTCCCCCAATAGACAACTTAACAAAAACAAAACTTAACTTTACAACTTAACTTAACAATAAGTAACTTTGCAAGTACATTTCAATTTATTCTACGAACCCAAACTTAACTGTCTACTAATACTCTAATGAGAGTTCGTTGACATGTAGTTGCAAATTATTGAGAGTTAGTTGACGTGGTTGCAGTTACTTTTAGTTAGCAGAATGTCAAAAGTGAACTATCAAAATAAAGTGTAACCCTATTTTTAGTTTCTATTGTTAGAATAAAAATGGAAATGTAAAAAAATAAAAATAAAACAAATAAATAAATAATATATATATATATATACATACATATATATATATATATATATATATATATATATATATATATATTATATATATATATATATCGAACAAACTCTCATTAGAGTATTAGTAGACATATATATATATATATATGTGTGTGTGTGGATCTAACCATGGTGGTAAGGAGCCAGCCATTGTTTTACCTGGTTACTATGGTCCTAGACCAATGACAGCATCTCGAACTAGACCTCAAATCAATGTCAAACTCAGTAACGCCCAGCAGTTTCAGAACATTTGCAGGGAGGCCCATATGTATGGTGGTCGCCCGTTTGTCGCTAAAAGTCAAAAAGCGGCCTTAAGTTGCAGGGCAGATGATGAGAACTTAACAATAATGACAATTACTTTCGGTTCCTCCCCTTTTTTTCACACCCTAACATCTTGATTTCATGGGTGACACTTAGGACTCCCCAGTGTACATTAATGGGAGCTATGGGACCCCTTTCTATGTCGCTCTCTCCCTTTGCTCACAGAGCTCCAATAGAGGATAAAATCAATTTCCTCCTTATAAGAAATAATTTCAAAATGCATTATGGCTTGCCAAATGACAGCCTCTGCTATGAATTTCATTTGCATGATGTGCAAAACAGTTTCCATTGCAAAATATCTCAATAAATATCTCATCCTTACTAACCATTACCTGAAGCACATGACTGTAGAAAGTGCAAAACCTCTTGCGTGGCCAACAAGTAATACATTTTTATTAGATGTTTTTGATTTTATAAACCCTTAAAATACTCAGTAAATATGCCCTTTGGGAAATAAATAACCTTCCCCATGATCGAGGCTAATCTTTAACACTCCAGGCCAACCAAAGGCCGCCGAGATTAAAAGACCGAAATAAAGACTGATCAGATATTGTTCTCTTGTTTTGGCTCACACTGCCAAAACACTGCAATTTGGGGCTCGCCCTATTCATGCCAGCAGTGCATTACAACCAGTAGAGACTGATCCTGGCTGACTGGTGGCCAGGGCATCCACGGTCTGCGATCTGTCAATCTGGGTTCCGCTTTAGCCAGTGTGATAGTGTCGGGGCGAGAGGTCTCCATGGTTCAGTTGGCTTTGAGCCCAAATGAGGGATCACTGCGTGTCCAGGGACCATAGGCCCTGGGGCACGCAGCGACAGACCAGAAGCATCAGGACAGATTTGGGAAAGTGCTATCAGCAGGGGTTCCTCAATGTGGCTAGGGCCCGGTAAATAGAGCGCATGGCGGCAGCGGCGGGCAATTTTCCCAGAATGCATTTTGCAAAGCTTATTTCCAGAGCAGGGAGGACTAGGCACGCTGTGGGCAGGCCTCCACATCGAAACCACTTAATTTCCTCCTTTCTTCCAGCTTTTGGTTTGATAGTCTTTAAATCTCTGTTTTCTTTGGCCCGTTCGGTGTGGAACGGATCATCAGGAACTCTTCCCCCCTTGATCTCTGGAGTAGATAGAGGGATCGCTTTCTCCATTGCACACTGCGCTGTGTATCTTGGCAGGCTTTCAACAACATTGGTCGGTAGGTTTTGAAAAGTGGGAAACCACACTAGCTACAGATGACAGAGTGCTATGTGACCTTTACAAGAACTGGTTCACCAGCGTCCGTGCACCAACACGTTCATTTCTTCCCACTTTATTTGATTTATGTTTCATAGCGTGGTACTATATCTAATCCAAATGTAACCCTGCAGATCTGTGATTCACTTTAAAGATGGCAGAGGTTGAATTACATCACGAGGTGAGGGAAATATTGTATCAATCCCGCTGATTTAATCCATTTACTATGTACCACTGGTTCAAGAGCTGCGTATGAAATCCAAGTGCATGAAAAACACTGCGATGTGCCCTCTAAAATAATTACGATGACACCTCCAATTGTCTCGTCAGCTTCTTGGAGACTAGCTCTCAGAGGCAGTAATTAAATGAAGCACAGGAGAAGAAAGCTGCAACAATTCACCACCTCATAAATCTTCCAGAAACATTATTTGTTCTAAAATCATGCTATAGATTAGGGGGAAACATTTAATTTCTTTATTCTGCTGCTGCCTTTGGAGGACGCTCAGTTGGATGTCTCATTCCTGTTGGAAATGACCAGTGTCCTGACTGGCTTCAGAAGTCCATAAATTAAATTAGCGTGTACATCTTTCCTTTAACATAACATATGACTCGGTCAGTTCCAACAAGCCAAAGAAGAAGAGCGAGTAGCATTTTTATTAGAGACATTACATGGACATGTTCAACAGATAGAAGAGCGAGTAGCATTTTTATTGTCCACATTACATGGACATGTTCAACAGATAATATCGCCATCAAAACAATGTAGTTTGGCTTCAATAGGTCTATTTTTCTTCATAATTACAAAATTGTTGCGCTAGCTTTGGCGCGTTATGGGTATTAGTGCAACATCGCAACTCTTATTCAAAGCAAAAATAAACAACATCTGACCTTTAAAATGTAAATAGACTTTTCTAGCACGCGCTGCCTGAAGATGCTTATTAAATTACATGGGGATGAAGCATAATTAGGAATCATTTAAAAGTAGATGGGGTAATTATTGCAGAAGCAGCTTAACTTATTTGGGACCTAAATTGAAGACCATTGTGAATGCAGCATGGATCTGCCCAGACATGCTAAAACCCAATCTAAATCTTAATTAAATTTTGCTCAAAAAAGTGCAAAGAAGAGCTTAATCCATTTACGAGAGGCTGTTGAAGGGTTATTAGCAGACATTAATTCGTTAAGAGGAACTGTGCGTAGGCCTTGTCTATGTTGTAAAAGAAGAGGCTTGCGAGGTGTACAAAGGGCTCCTGACTTAGCAATGAAAGCTTAGCGTGAATAGATACGTCAAGGCTGCTAATGTGTTTTCTCGGCGTGTTTCTGTTTTGAATAACATGACTTTGTACTGTTCTCGTCTCTAATTAAGACAAGAACCTCCTGAAACAAGCACCTAAGCCAGGTAGGCTTGGTCCTACACCGACTACAACTCCACAGGGGTCAAGTTCTCCGCTATAGTGCTGCTAATAACATCATACGAGACAAAGCTGGATCGCCAAAGTACAAACCCAACTTCAAAGAAGCTGATAGTACGGAAAAGAAAAGAAGCTTAGAAGATGCGAAACCCTTATTTGCAGAGGTTTTCTAAAAGCAGGGCCATCCACAGTGTCGAAACAGCATGGCCTCTTGGTTTCAATCTGCCAAAATGCAACACAAATATATGCAGAGAAATGCACAACAAAGGCAATAGCTTTTAAGCTAGCAATTGAGTTTCCTAATACTGCTCCAAAGGAGAAAAGGTGCTATTCATGACGCTTACCACTACGAAAAGGAGAAAGATGAAAAAAAAAAAAACCTTGAGGGTACATCCTTGACTAAATCCTCTTTTCAAGCATAATCCACCTTGCACTCTTTCTCTGAGAACTAGAGTGTGTAGCATCTGAACTCGTCCCAGAAGCTCATTCAACAGCCAGCTCAGCCGACTTGATTATGTCCCTGTTGTGGCAGACCTATTCACCCCTTTGAGCCTTTCCAACACACCTGGGATAAAAAGGGGGATTTAAACAAGCTTGAATGGTTTAACCAGGTGTTGAAACAAATAATGGTTTAACATTGTAATTAAAATAGCATGAATAGCACGTTGCTCCTGGTTAAAGGTCCCTCGTTTGAATGACTTTTGGTATGCAAAAGGAAATGATGCTGAAAGGTTCCTTTTTTGTCGCACTCGTTGAAGAAAATATCGTGCTAATGGTGAATCAGATCCATTAAACTATATGTCACTATAATGGCAGCTGGTAAAGTAGCCTGCGTACTGTCACAGTTTCTTTATCTGAATTGGGAGATTAGCTAATTTTCTCTTAAAAAAATGTTAATGAATTTGGGTTTGATTACAGCATTGTTTAAATCTTCAAAAAAAAAACTCCTTAAATTAGGGTGCAGCCAAAAATGTTAAAAATTAAGAACATGAAACATGACTGGCTCATACTGAAAAACTAGGCATATCTAACTTTATTGACTTCGGCTGGGCCGTATATTTACGAAGTTGCCATCTGCCATTCTATCAATATGCAGAGGTATACAACTGCTAAATTCAACAGAGAGAAGTTAGATGAATGGAAAGTCAAGACAGGGAGGAAGGGATAATCATGGTTTAAAGGGGTCATCGGATGCCAAATTCACTTTTACATGTTGTTTGAACATAAATGTGTGCTTAGCAGTGTGTGTACACATCCACCCTATAATGATAAAAATCCACTCAGTGTTTTTTTTTTTTTTTTTATCTCTGTAATATCACCTTCCGCAAATCAAGCTGTTCTCAGCTTCTTGGTTGTGTGACTTCACACAGACCCAGGCTCCTCCCACGATTGTTGATTGACACTAGCGTTTTACCTTAGACCCACGCTGAGTGAGCTGTCATCACTCCGCCATTGTTACAACGCTGAAGCAGGAGTTGACAAGAATGGCTCCTAAGCGATTGAGGTGTTTTGTTGTTGGATGTATAATTAACATAGCAGTCATAATTTACTCCCTACATCTGATCCTCTGAAGACGCAGTGGATTACATTTTTTTTAAGGGAATGCACCTACAATCTACCTAAATGTGTTTATGTTCGCGTGGATAGTTTGTGATCCAGCTTCACCTACAGAAGTTAGTATAAGATTATTTTATGAATCTTTGCAAATCGCCTTTCCTAATAACGTACTAGTTAGCAAGTTTTGTGGCTAAAGTAAACAGTCTCATGAGAATGGCTTGTCACCCCATGAAAGAGAGGGGCGGGGTGAGTAGAGCTCATTAGCATTTAAAGGAACATGCACTAAAACAGGTTGCTGGGTGCAGAGCTGTTTTTGACAAGGTAAAAAGGGTGTTTTACACTACCATTGAGAAATTTTAACCAAAGTATGTTATAGACTTTTCATTAAGACCCTAAAGAATCACATCAACTTGGGCATCCGATGACCCCTTTAAGACCAACATTGAAACATTTCACACCAGTATAGACTTCTCACCTGATTATGAAGTAGTACAGTACATCCCACAGCTGTATTGGTGTATCAGCAGAGTGTTGACTCCACTCAGCTGTGTTTAAGTGGATGCTGGGAAAGCTGAGGGAACCTGAATGGAGAAGTTTCCAAACAGGAGAGGTAAAACTTCCTAGCAGACCCTCATTTTTCCTGAGTGCCGCACGGCTCCCTGCGGAGAGGGTCCTAATCTCCACACATCAAGCGATGAGGAAACGAGAGCAGCAGAAAAAAAAGGCTGATTGCGGGTGATTGGCAGTACCACCGTTACTCCATTTTAGTTTTCTCTGAGAAAAATTTGATTCATTGTCAGAAAAAGGCAGTTGGAGGAGGATCTATTAAAATGGAGGCCAGATTAAGAAGTCCCTCAACTGAAAAAAGAATCAATGTAATTGGATGGCTCAGAGGTCAATGTAGACTGTGCATATATAGAGTCATTCATGTTAATTGGCAACATGTGGACATGATTAAAACTATTCTATACGTTTCATGGCTTTCTTTCTTTAATATGCAATGGGTATATGCAAAATGTTTCATTACACTCTTACATATATGACTTCTATGAGACCTCTGACAAAATATAGTATGTTTACACTGAAGTGGTATATTTTCATGGGAAAAAAAGTATTAAAACTGACCTCTTGCAACAAAAAGCAGCATAAATTTATTACATGAATTATATGTTAATCACAGTTGCAAGAAACAGTGTATTACACACAAGTCAATTGTTGTTTCTTGAGAACAGAAAAAAAAGAATGCAGCAACTGCAATTTTTAAGGTGACATTTAATTTAGATATCTGATACTACTAATGTGTTTGTCAATTAAATATTTTATATATGCTTCATGCTTTCAGCAACCAATAAAATGTTAGTGCTCTTCACATGCACTGTTCCATGTTTTCCCATATTTGAAACCATAGATTTTGTCTGTTTATCATTGACTTATTTGAAATAATACATTTTAATTTTAATTTTACCATTTTACTATTGACATTACAGACAAAACAATAAGCATTTTTAAGCATTTAAGCCTATTAAATATGAAGTAGCTCCTGGATTTAATAATAATAATAATAATAATAATAAATGCCATTATTTTGGGGGGAAATTGGAATATGATCACATTTTCAAATTTTTTTTATATATATTTTCCCCAAATAATGTACACAAATAATGCGTACAAGAGTACACGCAAATATTTTAATTTATTTATTTTTTGATTGACTGTGCTATCATGGGTGTGTGTTTGCGTGTGTATGAGTGTCCGAGAGAGTGAGGGCTCGGGTCATCAGTGCTTCATAGCGTGCAGCGTGTGGCAGCAGACAGCGGGAGACTCCGCACACATGTGGACTTCACATCAGCGCCAGCGGAAGGATGAGTCGGGGAGACAGCACAGCGGCCCACTCCGAACTTACTTAAGGTAATTAAACTTGAGAAAGGTTACGGTTTGATGCTGAACTGAGGAGAAAGACCTTTCTTCTGGGCATGGGCCAGGAAGGGCCACCTCGTCAAAGCAGCTAAATGGTGACACATCTACTCTTTTTGGTAAGCAGAGAGGACACAGGAAGGCCTTCGACGCTGACAGAATAAGGATAAGGCACAACAGGGAAAATATAGTGGTGATTCAATTAGAAAACCAACCTTTTGTTTTTCTTGAAGTCTATTGTTAAAGAAGAGTGGCTGTTCAGGATACAGGGCACAACAAATGTGAACTGAAAGGAAACTCTGAAACTTACTACACAAGGAGGCTTGATACTGAAAAAAAGCTCACTTTCAATATTAATAAAGGTAGATGGAGATGAAAGGAGGTGGAAGGTGTTTGGGGAACATGGAGAATCCAGTGGTACAGGTTTGAATGTCAGAACAAAGCCCACGTGTGTTGTGGATGGTTGCCACAATGTTTATATGGAGTTGCTAGGGTATTCGGGGGAGTTGCCTATTAGCCCCAGTCAAAAGAGACCAGTCCCAAATGTCTAAATATGGCTTGGATTGTAACTAGAAAGCCTGTTTCTGCTTCAGAGTGAAACATGCTGATTGCAACTTTATTTAACTTTCCCTCATGCAAAGAAAATATCCTTATATATTAACAATAAATATATTAAATTATTTAATGTATATTGAAAATATACAAAATAATATATGGTGTGATATATTGTGTCAGTATTTTGAATAATACATGAGGAATTGTCCATTTTTATATATATTTAGAAATGTGACAATATATTGACTTGTATATATCGTGATGTATGAGATTGTATATTCAGTTATACACTAATATATAGATGTAATAAAATGTTGTACTGTTTGTGCATAAATACATTTGAAGATATGTCTAATATCACTCAATCTATTTTGTTATAAATGTTGCCACTTTAATAAATCATCAACTTAGCTAAATATCCTAACATTTTAATATTTATTTTCAGTAAGCACTTTTTTATGCCGCCACATATTTTCGTACATGAAAAGTGTAACTATGCAAACAATAAAGTCATATTATTGGTGTTATAATAATATTATGAATATGTGTTGAGCATTATGTAAACCCATGTGTTAACTGTATGTTTTTGTCCTAATTATTATATAGCCATACATGGTCCATGCATACACTGCAGTATCTTGAAAAATACAAGCACTAGTTTCCCATATCTGTAAAGGTATGATTTAATATATCACATATTCAGTATATTCCAATATATTGTTTTGTAAGGGAAATTTGACTTTAAGTCTCACAATGTGACTATGTCTTGCATTTGCATCATTATATCTCACTATATGACTTTATATACAGTGTGACTTTATTTATTGTAACTGAGACATATCTCACATGTCGTTATATATTTAAACTGTGACTTTACTCTACATTACTCGACTTTACTTTTATACTCTAGGGCAGAAACAGGCTACAATATGGGTCCCTTCTTCCAGGTAAATCTATATATTTTCCATCAACCAAAATGATACATTTTCAGTTATTCATTTGTATTCAAATATTTAATGTAACTATTTATAATTTAATTAAAGGTTGACATACACCAAGGTTACCAAAATTGCCCGCAATGTCAACGAAATACCTGAGTCTATGGGGCTGTTTCACTTGTTAAGAACCACATCTCATCTCATGATTTGAGATATGTATAGCACAAATTAAATGACACAGAGAGACTGATCCACCGAAGATTAAGGCTTCAAATCACTAACACTGGGAATGAGCAACAAGAGTACTGTTTGTCATAGCATCATTATCAATTATTTTTAATCTAAAAAGCATGATAAAGTGTACTAATCCCCGCTACTGAAACATCTTCCTCTGTTAGTAGCTCAGCAACATGTGACATGTCTCCAAAAGGCCATTACCTCCACCATTATTTAAGTATTCTTGTCCTCTTAGACTACAAGAGGGCTGTTTCAAAGTTGAGCACATGTCCTTGGCTTTGTGGTCATCAGCAATTGATCCAAGCAATGCGCTTCTCCAAGCTTTTTGTTGACGTGTCAGTTGCACACTCCGGTGTCTCGTGAGAGTGGGGCACATACGCTGTGGATGATAGTCCTCTTTGTCTGCTGTCACAAGGCCTGCTTCCATCTCAATGGCCTCTGAATAGGTCTGGCCAGCTGTCATGCAAAATGAGTGCATTTCATTACAAATTAATTTATCTGATCTTGATGCTATTACTTTTGGTTTCCCCCCTTCTTTCACGTCTCACCCCTCCCTAATCATAATTATTTAACGCTCCAGGCAACAATCTATAGCTCACCAAAAACAAATAAACAGTGGGTGTCCTCGATCATTTGTGAGAGGGCAGAGTTTTTTTTAATAGAAACATTAATATCATGCATTTTTATGCAGGCTTTAATGTAGTTAGAGAAGTCTGTCTAACCATCTAAAATGTAAAAGGATACACTTGATTACCTGTCATTATATGACAACTGGAAATTTGATTACAGAAGGAATTATATATTTAACAGCCGTAAGAAGACCCCATCCGGATTCGGCTTGCGGAAAAAAATGTGCAATATCATTTGCGTCTTTTAATCAAGCCTTCGGATTGTTTGTTTGTCAGGCTCCATCAATGAACGTGATACTTTGAATGAGAGCCTTCCAATGAATCACAACTGACGAGTTGATTATTTTCTGTCAGTGACGTACACAATTATTTTTTGCTGGGTTCGACATCAAAAATAGTAGAGGCTCCAATCAACCATCAGAAACCGTGTGGCGGTAACATTAACACACCATTTCTTCAAATGTTCTTTGATTTCCAGGTGAACAGAAAGTAAGGTCTCAATTTACACCCACGTACGTCTGTTCCTTAAGAGTCTTACTTAAAGAGTACTTCAACATCTCAGCAGCCAAAAATGGCAACCTGAAGTGGAGCTCAATGCAGAGCACACCGTTCAAGAGCCAAGACTCCTCTCAACTCTCTGAGCACACTATTGTCTGTTTCAAATCCTACATAAAATGGAAAGAAGACTGTCAACGATCCAAATCTAGTCAGAAGTGCCTCCTTGATCAAATATGACTTTTCCTGAGGTACGGAGAACATTCAAGTATTAACAAAAGCTCCAGCTAATACAAACACCAGTGCACTTTTGTACAAACATGCTACAATCAAATATTTCACAGTAGATCTTTTTGCAAGCGTCTTCTATTAATGCAACCAGATTAAGAGCTCTCGTAGTTCGCTAGGGCCCTCATCACTTTAAAGCTGCTAATCTCTGGTTCCCAACTGCAGCAAATCCTATTAAAATCACCTTCAGTTTAACACTCACATTGTTACAAAATGCAAAACACGCAGCTTTCGCCTTACTCTGTTAATTGAGGGTAGCGCATCCCTGTAAAAGCGTGCCTGCGAGCGTGTTAAATAAGTCGCGTGAATTTCTCAACGTCTGTCAGGAGGACCTAACACATCTCGGAGTTTGGCAATACAGATCTCCGTCTAGTTCTCCCTTGGGTGCTCCCTAGGGTCCCGAACGAGGGGAAGGAAGTCTCGTCAGCCCTTCAGTGTGAAAGTGTCAGCTTCTGAGGATTTGACTGATTAGGTAATATTCTGACATGTTCTTGTGTAAGCAACATTTTAAAAACTCATTTGAAGGAATCTATCCCCCATAATTCTTCTTCCATCCGTCACTCCTTTTCACGCAACTTTCATCTCTAAGACCCCTTGTCACCGCTTAAGAGTCACTGGTGTTGATGGCGTTGGCAGGCGTCAGCTTTAGCAAAGCCACTTACTGAAGGGAGCGCGCCCCCGGTGGATGTCATGATGTTTAAATTGCCTGCACCTCTACCATAGCAACCGAGCATCAGTTATAGAGTATGTCCTTGACAGGGCTACTCTGTCTATCATGAAGTAAAAACACTCTAAGAACTACTGTCATACCAAAGACACAATTTATGGGAGTTCAATGTCATTTTAACCTTGGTGACAACCATAGACTTGGAAAACAGTTATTTCATTGACTAAAGTTTCTTTAGTTTATTGGCATCATGGTTCCATGAAGAACATTTAACATTCATGGAACCTTTCAAAGTCATTATTATATTTAAATAAAAGTTGAAGACGTGCAAGTCACAAATTTACTTTGTTAGTTTATATGTAATAATTGTTATTAAAAATTGTTTTAAACCATGTACCATTTTGCGTTTTGTAATGAGTAATCAGTCATCTGGCAATTAAGTCCCAAAGCCAATATTTTGGAGCTTATTAAGTATTAATTGCACCCTTATTATGGCATAAACTGACTTTTCATTGGAAAGCTTTGATGAACAATTAGTGGCGTAACTCCTTCCACAAGACCAGTGGTCTTGTAAAAACACAGGCTCATAAAAGCAGTAAAAATTTAATGACCACTTCACACAACATCAAACAAGTTCCCTCCCCTTCTCTCTGATGGCCCCTGACAACCTCTTGATGGCAATTTCTAGCCAAGTATTCCAGTCGTATTAAATAAATATGGATCCAAATATTATACGAGCTCTCTATAACCGGCCTCCACCCCCGTCATCTACCTCCCAAGACACAGTTTTATTAAGGTAGAATTACACGCCCCATCTCATATGCAATACCCAATCCACTTTCCACTGCCATTCAACCACTGCCTGCCACTATCAAAATTATATATTTTTTTTGATGACTGTACATGTGAACGCTAAATCTGTGGGGAATTATAGACCAGTGAGCCTTCATAATTGAACAATAATCAGATTAGTAGATTATCTGCACTGTATTCTTGTGATGTGGGAATAACGTTACAGAAACATTATGTAAAGAAGCAGGTTGCAGACATGGGTATTATGAAAAGAGGCTTTAGATTCCTGCCCTTGGGCTCTCTGGAAGGCAAGTGCTTTGTTAACCTATACAAGCGGTTGCTTTTTTATTTCCGATGATTTGCAATTCATCGGTTTCAAGAAAAGAATCATCCAACGGCGAATCGCTCTTTCAAATAAGCGCGTGTTGACATAAACAGCACAGTGGTCAACCATCTGTTTTAAAGATAAACGAATGATCAAAGGGCATAACCAAACGTGTAAGGGCTCTCCCCCTACTGTCTCTCACTACCCTTTCCCTTTTTTTCTCCCTTTTTTTTTGAAGGGGAGTTTAAAGAATGCAGAGCGGTTTCCAGGGGATACGAATGAAAAGCTCTCGGAAATGCGGGGAGGAATTGAGCTGAAGGGGTAGGTTCTGAGAGAAATTCCCCCATAGTGTTGGGACCCATGCTAGGAATCACCGGGGTTCTTCTGATCACAAAAAGGAAGGATGAGACAGAGGAATTACCTGTCAGGACGTTCTAGGAGACCCGTTTAATGAATTTTGTTTATTAAAAAAAGAGCAAGCGAGAGATAGACATAGAGGCAGCGAGCAACAAAAGCTTGACGCCTCCAACTGACCTCTAACCTTAAAAAGCCCTCTCTCTGACTCTGGTGTTGTCTCCGTCTGATCTAATAAACTCTGACATGTTGTTTGGATGTCTGCAGGGAATTTTGGAATAATGTGTTGCTTTAAAATGTATTTTCTATCCCTTGTTGGAGTCAGACAATACTGACACAGCTTACTTTATGGTTTGAACAAAACCATAACTCAAGCTGTTCACAATGACATGAACACTCTATTTAGTCTTGCTATGCTGCATAAAAATAGCCTTGTTCAGACTGTCAGTCCAAGTCTGATTTTGCATATCTGATTGGAATCAGATCATGTTTAGCAAATGTGAACAGCAAGGAAAAAACACACAAATACACTGTAAAAAAAATGAATCATGGGTCTTGTAATTCTCATTAAAAAAATGAAGGTGATACTTAAAAATAGTGTGTATATTTCATTAAAGAAATTGTGATTCAGTGTTGTATAGAAAATATTGAGGACTTTTTACTAATAATGAGGTGTGTTTTCCTCATTTTCTTAAAGGAAACTTCAGCAGTTTTGAGGCTTGAATTGAGGAACTGATTAAACTAAAAAAAATAAGGAAAGAAGATTTATTTTAAGAGAATTAGCTCAATTTTGCAGTTTTATTTTAGAGGTGATTGTTAGTTCCCAGCATGCTTTGCATATAGCTGGATGGAGAGTACATTTTGAAATTAAATGTTATTTTATGTGTTTTTGAGTGAAGGGAAACATCTATTAATGTTTAATGTTCAGTTATGTTTGATATTTGAAAGAGTTTCTGTTAAATTGAAGTTTCCATTGCACAGTGCAATAGTTACCATTGTGCAGAAGAGTAGAGCTTATGGTTATGGATACTACTCCTCTAAGGCATTAAGTCTTGTTCAATGAGCAGTAGCTTTGCTAGTGCTAGTGCAGTACTTTCCAGTATTTCTCAAGTATTTTCCTACTTGAGCTGTTTGGCTGTACACAGTCTTTTAAATGTACAAAATAACTCCAAGTCAAATACGAACAGGCCTCACTCAAAATCACAGAATTTTGAAAATCAACTTAAAATAAATGAGCACATTTCACTAATTATATTAAATTCATTGTGTCATAGATTAATTAATTTAGGAGATTTTACATAATTTTTTCAGGTAGATTCCATTAAAAAATCAAGTTATAAAAACTATTCAAAAATATTAAGTGTAATATTGTTACCATATTTTTTTTTAAGTAAATAGCCCGTTCCATTTTTTACAGTGTACACATAACAGGATTTTTTACCGTTTCACGCTACATTATCCATTTCAAGCTACATTAACATGTAGTTTTATAAAAAAATGTTTCCAGCTATATTTGTATGTAGTTTCAAATTCGATTTCAACAAAATTTGATATTTGCATGTTGCTAAGCTAAAAATGTGATGCTCCATAAAAATGCTACACACATACACCAAAAAATGTAATTAATATTACATTAAGTAAATAATCAACTATTTCGTATCAACTTTGTTTAGCATTTAGCAAATTATATTTTTAACCCAAATATATCCTGCTTTGTCCATCATCTTGGATTTATTTATTTATTTTATTAAAAAAAATGTATCCCATTGCATTTTTGGATTGCTTTCACCATGAAATAATGCTTTGCTTCATGTGTATATCTATTTTTATTGTCATAAATTCACTGTCACCACTAATGAAGAACAGTATGACAGTAGCCTATGTATGGTACAGCAACAGAAATGTGGAACACTGAAAAAAACAATAAGTAAGATTTACTTAATTTTTGTTTTGCAAGTTTTTGCACACATAAATTTTAAGTAAAATGTAAGTACTGAATTAAGTAAAATCTACTTAACTAAGTTAGGTCAAATTAGCAAAGGAAATAAGTAAATTTAACATGGCCAGTTAGAGTTTGATGAGTAATTTTTACTTAATTATTTTAAGTTAAATCTGCAATACTTAAGTACATTTCACTCAATCGATGAAGCACTTGGAAACAACTATGCTATTAAAGCATGTGATTCACACACAAACATTTAAGTAAGCAAGTAGACAGCTTGTTATCCTTTTAA
The DNA here is from genome assembly GCA_023376895.1 of Aspiorhynchus laticeps. Lineage (NCBI taxonomy): Eukaryota > Metazoa > Chordata > Actinopteri > Cypriniformes > Cyprinidae > Aspiorhynchus > Aspiorhynchus laticeps. The sequence goes on from JALXFT010004526.1 coordinate 67,453, forward strand.
GATAATATATCCACTCAATAGAATTATTACCCAAATGAACACAGAGACCTCAATACTTGGTACACCATACACAATGACGGTAACAATCAGTGGATAGTGTTTGAGTATGAATGGGTCATTTTGAGTAGAAAATCAACTCCAGATGTCACAAAACAGTAAGTTTCTAAACCTAACAATAAAAGCAACCATAAAACAGTGTAAATACAACTCAAAAACAGTGAAAAATTTAACCTTTTTAATTATTCATGCCCCAGTGCATGATGGGAACAACGGGATCATAACTTTGATATTTACTTAAAGAATCCTTGTAAATATAACAAACAATTCCAAGTAAAATATACTTATAAGTTCAAACTTTAATTTCTACAAGCTTAAATTGAGTACTAATATAGAATTTACTTATTTTTTTTAATTCTTGCCTGAACTAAATTATTTAATGTAGAAATTACATTTGTTTTTATGTAGTATTTACTTCACCAAAAAATCATTTTTATCAGTGAACATTAATACAGAATTGCATACAATTAATGTATATCTTTTATACTATTATTGTTGTAGTAAATACTTACTAATACTTAATATTCTTAATACAATTTGGAAATGTACAAGCTTGTAAAATAAATGCATTTGAAATATAATCTTTAGCAGGGACTTTTCAGTCCGCAGATCAGATATTCAAAAATTACTAATGATTACACCATGCAGAATACCAAGCATGAATGCTGCAATATAATTTTTTGTGATGAAAAAGAAAAGCAACAAAAGAGCCATGAGATGGGTAAACGTGTAAATTTGCTCAACTCTTGCTTGAGTGCCCATAAATGCACTTATGATGCTGCTACTAAAATAGTCTCTTCTTTTCTCTTCCAGAAGAGAAGGAGTTATTTTTCTCATTTCTGTGCTCTGGGTAAACGCAGTCATTACTCAGTGCTGTAAAAAGCTTCTGAAGTAAAGAGTAAACGAAATAGCTTTGTAGCTGGTAGACATACTGATGAGCAGAATGCACTTTTCCTTTCCCTTCAGTATGTTATATGAAGGGAAAGGAAATGCTCCTCACCAGTATGTCTACCAGCTACAAAACTAGATTCAGTGAAACTCAGATTCAGTGAAACTCATGATAAGTTGCACTATTCGTTTTGCACCCTCAAGCAACTATTCAGTAGTTACATCAGACAAAAACATTTACAAAAGACTTCTGTTTCAAATAAATGTTCTTCTTTTGATCTTTCTATTCATCAAAAAATATCATGGTTTTTACTAAAAATATATAGCAGCACAACTGTTTTCAAAACTGAAAATGATAATTATTGAACAGCAAATCAGCATATAAGAGTGACTGAAGAATCATGTGACACTGAAGACTGGAGAAAATCCAGCTGCTGAAAATCCAGTTTTGCAATTTTTGATCGCTAGTGTATATTAGTTAAATATTAAAGGGGTCATATGATGTGATTTCTTGTTTTCCTTTTCTTTAGTGTGTTTTGTAGCTGTTTCTGCATGTATATGATCTGCAGAGTTACAAAGCTCAAAGTCTCCCACAAAAGGATTGATTCTATCTAAAAGAGAAGTCTGATCCAGACCGGGCTAAAATGCCTCATTAAAACACATGTAAATATTTGCATAATGCCGCCCAAATGTTCAAGCAAAGAAAGAAGGCGTGGTTTCAGTAACCGCAGTAGTGTTGATGCAGCCATGTCAGGGAGACGCTGTGTGTTTCTATGTGAAAGCAAAAGTACTTTATGTGGCCTTCTGAAAGTAGATGCAATTAGGAATCATTGTTAATATTTGTTTACAACAGAACAGCACAACCCAAACTTTCGAATTTGTGCAACGCATTTTATGGACGACCGTTTTGTGAACCTAGGAGAGTACAAGGCTGGCTGAGCACAAAAGCTATTTCTAAAAAAAGGGTCAATTCCCACTTTGCTATGACAATCTGGCGCTTCTGAATCAGTGACTGTAAGTATGTTTTGTTATTAGTTGAAGTATTTGCTATTAACTGTTCAAATGCGGAGTTTTGCGCAGTGTAGAGTAACGTGTCGTGTGTGTGTGTGTGTTAGAGCCCTGCATTTCGGCCCTGATTTTTTTACATCCCTAGGGCCGGGCTTCGGGCCAATTTTCACGTCATAGTTCAGACGCGGGCCGGGCCTCGGGCCTTTTTTAGGTTTCTATTTTTATATTTTAGACATCATCAATTAGTGATGAAAAAAATTGCGGCGCTGATGGAAACAACACGAGACCATGCTGCCGCGACTGAGAGCGGCTTGACGGTGTTTAGTGTCCCACAGCAGCAGCGAGCGCAAGTGACTTCAGCACAGCTGAAGAGTTCTGTGTTCAAATGCACGCAATAGGTTAAAGCTTGCCACAAAGCACCGGCAAACATAATAACCATGAATGTGTCCGCAGGAAATAGTAAGGAGATATTTGAATTATTTACTAATAAACTAATGTTTTCTGAGTCCGTGTCGCAAGGATGAAATTGCTGATCCTGACTCGCCGTCTCCTCAGTAGAAGCGCCTTTAGAGAGAAATGCATCTTTACTGATTATGATCAAGATTATAATAAAATAGTTTTTGTTTTCAATTTTTTTTTATTTCATTAAGTGATAATTTAAAGCTTTCTATAGATATATTTATCATGTCTGTGAGGCATGAATTCGCTCAGCTTCGGTTCATTTTTGTGAAGCGCTCCTGTTCAAGACAAGACAGCAGAAAGCACATCATGTTTGTTTTCTTTGTTTTGTAAAAGCACGTTTTGTTGATAATGTGAGTGCACACAAATAAAAGTAGACCCTTTGCAGTTCTGAATGATGTGTTACTCTTACCTTTATCAGAAAAAAATGATGTCGTGGGCTATTTTACGTTGTTTCCACTGAAAAAAAAATGCAAGTGTTTGCTCTGGTGCCTCCATGTCCTGCAGAGCGCGCTTTAGCTTCCACTCTCCGCACAAACTTGGATATAGGCTAGCGCACATTATTATTATAGCGCAGGTTTAACGTTTAAACACTGTTATATGCTTGATCTGTTTTAGTATATCAATAGATTTTATTTTAGGCAAGTCGTGATGATTTGAGAAGGTTAAATTGATCAAACATAGGCTATGATCAGCTCACTGTCTGCCGCTGGCCGCTTGGTCGTTACTTTAAAAAAACTAAAACTTTGGACTTATTACTATATTTAACAAACAAAAATGTTCCAATTGTTTCTCTAAATTAACTTAATAAAAAACGAAACGAAATATAATAATTTTGCCATTACATACAAAACTGAAGTATTTTAATAGCTGAAACAGTAGTATAAGCTGTTTTGGGAGAAGGGGGAAAAAAAGACGGGCTCGGGTCGGACTCGGGCCGAGAATTCTAATAAGCTGTCGGACACGGGCCGGGCTAGGGCCTGAGCGTCTCGGGTCAGGGCCGGGCTAGGGCCTAAATTTGAGGCCCGTGCAGGGCTCTAGTGTGTGTGTGAGAGAGAGAGTCAGGGTCACATCACAGTGGAGTCAGCTGTCTTAACCGCGGCTTGTGTTCTACAAATACATACGAGACAGCATCACTGTGTCTTCACGTGACTTTGTTCCCCTTTCGGGCTTGAACTGATGGTAAACCTAAGGACATTATTAAATGTCTTTGTATTTACTTTGAAAGCTGAAGCTCACGATTATGGTAAGGTACGTTACATTTCCGACGCGCACTTGTGGTTTTTGGCCTATCACAATGCACTGTGTCAGCTGGCCAATCAGAGCAGACTGCACTTGTTGAAAGGAGGGGCCAGAGATTATCTTACTATAGGGAGATAAGAGGGTCTGTATTACTTACTATTGGAGAATGCGTAACGGCTAACTTGGATCACGTGTGCCGTAATAGCCAATCACATTACAGCCTTGACGTCATTGAATTTCAGTCAGAGTTGTGCGACACTCAATTGCTGTTTACGGATACCATAGGAATGAATGGGAAATGCCGTAAGCTGAATCCCACCTGTTGCAAAAAGTCAGTGACTTATCTTATAAAACAGCTTTTTTTCATGGTAAACTCTAAAAATAGTTCAATCCAAAAGTATTGTTTAGTATAAAACAAGTTGAAGATTAGCAGATATGATGTCGATTCATTAAATAAGCCGTTTCCTCTTAAAAGCTGTTTATTCAGCGTAGTGAAGCCTCTCCTCCATTGACATCCATTAAAAAAAAAAAACACCTCTGGTCTCCTTTCCCATGTACTGCCAGACCGGAAGCATTAGCTTTAGCCGTTACACTTTTTCGGCTAATGGTTGCAGGCTTGCCTTCCAGTGACTTTGGAGGAGCTTTGTAGAAAACAACGCATTTCAAAGAGGCGGGGCATAGAGGAACTACAATAATGTACGGTATTTGAAAAATAATGTGTTTTTTGAACATTAAAGCATGTCAACAAATTCTGTTACACCAAATGCACAAAATAATGATCTTTAAAATAGCATCATATGACCCCTTTAGTATTTAACCAGTGTTATTTTTTAGGAAGACTGCATTTAGAGAGATTATGCATTTCCCAGAAGTCTTTGCAGTGCATGCAGCCACTCAACTTGATCTGCTGTACACCTTTATATCACATAAACACCACTGACATCCTGGAAGAGTGAAAAATGAGGCATTAATGGGCCTTTCTCCACTGCTCCTGTTTTAATGCAACACATGGCAATGGGTTGAGCGCATTTTGGCCATCCATTTTTCGCCTCTCGTTTTCTTTTGAGGCCTGATGAAATGGCAGTGCCATTATTGTTTGAGCAGCGAATTTGGTGAACCATTCAAACGCGATTGCCACATGAGGCTATGATTGCATGCGATGGTTTCAGACAGAACATTCAGCATGTGAAGTGCATCAGACGACGGCCGGATCTATTCGCATCCGTGTGAAAGTCTACAGAAGACCCGAAACGACCCTTTCTTCTACCCTCTAACACACATTATATAACCTAAACAGAGTAGAAGGCATTTCTCATCATTAGGTCAGATGGTGTGAAAAGAAGAGCGCTGGAAAAAAACGTCCGAAACAGGAAATAATTGGCAGCTTGTGACACCCTCATTATTGGTATGCTGATAATTCTGTGCCTGCTGCCCTCATTAAAGCTGACAAGTCACGCAGCGAGTATAAATCGGAATGCTGCAACAACAGTGTAAGCATTAGGATCAGTGACTGCTTTAACTCCCAGTGACAAGGAAAGCCTGGCCAACGACTCCTCTCCAGTCGGTGGGGAAGCTTCAGCCTCACTGCGTACCAGCAATCTAAACTGACAGCTCTCTCAAATCGGAGAAAGAGGGGCCGCAGGTCCAGCGAGGGGCTGTGGGGGCCAGGGGGTGCTTCTCTGTGTCCATGCTATCGTTTTGGCCTGGTCCGATCCTGCCGCTCTGAGAAGAAGGAGGGGGGTGGCGAAAAAAGAAAAGTGATTTGGCAAGCGAGGCTACAGACCCTACTGAAGGACGCCATACCAACAACCTTGAGTGGAAAATATGAATATTTATGCCATATGTTGTTTTCTCATTCTGCTTCTTAACAAATATTAATGTAGACAGTGGAAAACAAGCCAGAAACAGCTTGGGAACATCACAGTTTCCTAAGCACCACCAGCCCTGCCTGGCAAAGTCACGGAAAAGAGACATTATGGGTTTACTGAAGTGATAAATGTCCAAGAAGAAAGGACTTAAATTAATCTTTGAAGGTGACATGGTCTGGAAAGCATGACGGATGCGAAAAATCTGTAAATTCAAACGCTTAGCGAAGAAAACCAATCCAATTACTATTAAACACCTCTAAAAAAGCCTGTCACAGCACTCGAAAAATCCAAAAGTGGCAAATGAAATACATCAAGGGTGACTCAGGAAGTACGTACCACCTCACCGTGACAGCCTGAGTATTTCTTTTTTGTGTTTGTTTTCCGTGAGATGATAAACCGAGGGCTCGTCTCCTCTTTCCCCGTCACTCACAGTAAATCCTGATGGATCAGAGTCAGCGTGGTGCATGCTGGGCACGTGGACCGAGGTGATGGATGGCTGGGGGAGCGCCAGTGGAGAGCAATCTCTCTGCCCATATGGGCCGGTGGCGGTAGCAGGAGGCGACAGGGCGATGGCACTTCGAACGCCAGCCGTGCTTTGGCCGGCCACCAGGCCCTGTCATCACCCTCGCACGCTGAGCCTCATAAACCTCCACACCCGCTAGAGAAAAAGAGCAACCAACTGCCATCCTCCACTAACAAGGCCAACCAGTGCTGTTCTAAAAATATGAAATATGTTTAACAAATAAATAGATAGATGCATATATACAGTATAAATTGATTTATAACATGTTTCCTGGCCGGGCAGACATCACGCATTAAAGCAGAGGCCAGTTTTGCGTCAGTTTGACGCCGCTGCTCAGGTCTGATATAACGTGAAACAAAAATAGAATGACGGCTTGGCTCTATTCTGTTAAGAGATTTATGATTCCAGGCTTGACTCTTGAGCTGCTTGTGCACAGATGATTCATTAGTTCGCTTTACATCTGTGTTCACAGAAAGGCACTGGCACTCAAACTGTAAAACAGAGACAAAAACATGGAATCTCGACATGAACGGTATATCACAATATCAGCCATTGGCTTTACTGATAGGGATGCCACAGTCCTGAAGACATCACTAAAACATCCCAGTCCTTATGTTCAAGAGGAAGCGATTTGGAAAAGAACTGAAGCATTTTATTTGAGGACAATTTACATTTTTGAGGTCAAGTGTGCAATTTATGTGCCACTAGCATTGCCAAAAGGAATCAATAATGACTGAACACTCCAACTGTCTACCATTGGCTGGACAAACAGAACAAACAGCATTTTATGATTAAGGTCCATATTCTGGTTAATCTTGACAACACACTTTTACATGCTTCACAGCTATTGGAATATTCCTATATAAATGTAACCAGAACATACACATTTGTCAATATCTTGACAAAACTAAAAATACCTAAATGTATTTTTAGTTAGGACTGATATTCTGAATAAGGTGTTTACATGACCTGAAATTCAGATTATGCCAATTCAGGCATATGCCATTTGTCTTATTCAGATTTCAATACAATAAAAATGCTGTCTTAATCTACAATAGTTTTTATGATTCCATAATTGGAAAATTACAATGTCTGTGAATGTTTAACTAAGACAGGAAAAAGCATTTAACAAAAAAATATATTACACATTCCAGCTTTAATATTTATATATTAAAGCCATATGAAAATTTAAAATTTATGAAAAATGTGTTTACATAAATTTGTCTGTTTTAGTCACGTGACTTTTGCTTATCTGCCATATTTGTTATACATATTACATTTTACATTACCCAGAAAAATATATGTAAAGTCAAGGTAAAATGCTGTTAAATGTTATGGCATATCCATTCTCAGTCTCTGCTCTATTATAGGAACACTATAGGGACACTGTGCATTATTTTTGCTCTGCATGTCATAATTTTTAATTATATTTTGGGTAGCGCTCAATATCTCATTAAATCGGTGATTTCATTTTGACAGTTTGAGAGATAGCTTATTGTCAGTTCTCTTGTGACGTTATAATACATCTTATAAGCTTGTGGTTTTGCATTAATTTTCCAAAGCACAGATTCCACTTCCTAAGCCACATATTCTTCTTCTTCTTCTTCTTTTTTTATTTTCTTTTTCAGCTGTGCAACAATAAAGAGCAAAGTAGGCAAAGAGTGTTTAAAAGAGAGAATGATGCATCAAGGTTCTCTAAAAAAAAAACATTTTGGTGTTATGTTTTTTTTCTTCCCCAGGGGTTGTGCTCAGCTGGAGTAAGGTGTGTTGTATTCTCTAATTATTCAGAGAGTCTGTCAACAATGAAGTACTGTAAATGAAAGTATAAACACAATATTAAGTGTATGAATATTTTTATACAGTAAACCACAAAGGGATTTGAGTGCAAAAGGGAAAATAAGAGAAAAAGCAATTACAATAATCAAAGCAGATCCCACAACATCTGTCTGCCCTTATTAGAGCATTTAGCAGCTCTGTACTTGAGGGACTGCCGGAGATTAAAGGGTTCAACTCATCAGGCCAAATTGAGTGTTCACCCTGAAATGACTGAGCACATTCAACAGCAAATTAGTTCACCTGGTATCGGCAATGAGCATTGATTCGCTCTGGCTGACCGGACTGTAACAATGCATTTCCTCAGACTTGAACCAGACCAAACAATCAAAGTGGTAATCGTGATGCCTTGCGAGAGGTAAGTAAAGCAGGATTAGGCCTTGTTAAGATGCTGCAATTAGTAATTAAAGATTACCTCTGCAGTTACAGATTCAGAGAGCATGTTTGGTTCTGATGGTGAATATTCTCGAAAAGGGACTACAGAAATATAATTGCTACAGTCCAGCACATTTTCATGCATCGATCATATGTGTTAATATACTGCATACAATTTGTATATTGAGACATGAAGTCACATTAAGAGACATTAAGTCCATTTTGAAATTGTAATATATAAAGTCACAATTAACTATATATATATATATATATATATATATATATGAGGCTGAAATGGGTTTCTATAGATACTCCACATTTGCTCCTTTTTTAATTTTGAAGAAAAAAGAGCCTATGCAATTTGTTTCTAAATATCCCAGAACTATCATAATTTATTCTGTTCCCTAATCAAAATATTGAAAATTTAATATTTAGTAAATATTTTTTTTTTTATTGTTTTATTTTTTTACCTCCATATCACTTTTCTTCTGATTTGTAAAAGCCACTTCCATAATGAAATCATGTTCCATCAAGTTAAACTATTTTGGAGGGAAACGCAGAGTATTAGCCAATGGCTTTTGTGAATTCTTCATTTGAGCCACTAAAACATTTGAAGTATTATGGAATTACAGTTTTGTGTATGATAATATCAACTTTCCAAAAAAAATAAAATAATGAAAAACATAAATTTTACACCCTTGAGCAAACTCTCAATCCCTCACTTTGCAAAGTGCATCCTGTTAGGCATTGTGTAATTTTTTCTAAAATATTTTATCCTGTCAAATATATACTTGGACTTTGGACTTGCTATAGAAAATGTCAAAGGAATAAACCAGATTGTTCTTATGAGATCTTGTGGGACTATTCATCTGGAAGATGACCAATGATTCTGTTTCTGGAAATAGTATTGATAGAAAAGAATCATTATTCTCTTGTGCCAGTAGTTCAAGGTTTTTGTGAACACATCCAACACCGCAGTCAAAGATAGCAGATTAACTATTTCTGGTACTTTGCAATAAAATAAGAACTGCAGTGCAGCCTGCTGTTTCTTGGATTTAAAAAGGTTCTGTCTCCAAGAGAGCAACTCCAATAACAATGTACCACAGTGCACTTTATAATCTCATAAACATAATTCTATCTGCACATATGGCACACAAAAGATGAGAAAGAAGCAATCCTGGTATGAATATCATGTCTTTGTATTCACTGCATTAATGAAATTCATTAGTAACAGTTAGCTAGCACTAATCTACTGAAATTGAAATATGAGGCCAGTATTGAGGGCAGAACGTAAGTAAAATGACAACTTCATTAGCATAACTACAACCGTGCATCATAAAAGTCTTATTAAAAATTGCTCCCTAAATTGCCATATTAGTTTCTTTATGAGGTAATTTCTACATACGGTAATAGAATCTTTCCTTTAGCCTCCAGTGCATATTAAACTCACTCATCTTCTTATACAAACTTATTTTAATCCACTCAGAATGTAATAAATTAATATGGCTAGTTCAACCATTTGCCAAATTGCAGAGACTGATAATTTATATATTTTTTTTTTTTTTTTTTTTAGCAAACTTTATGCAAATTTGTGGTCAAACATATCATTGTTAGCTACAACTTAGATTTTTTTTTCCTTTTAACTGAGATTTTGCTTTGTCAAAACAGTTTTAAATTAAATATCTGATTTAGTTTATATATTATCTATATATCTACAACCCCAAATCAGAAAAAGTTGGGACAGTATGGAAAACGCAAATAAAAAAAGAAAGTAGTGATTTCTAAATTTACTTTGACTTGTATTTCATTGCAGACAATATGAACACAAAATATTTCATGTTTCGTCAGGTCAACTTCATGTCATTTGTAAATATACATCCTTTCCTGTCATTCAGACCTGCAACACATTCCAAAAAAAGTTGGGACAGGAGCAATTTAGGGCTAGTAATGAGGTAAATTGGTTAAATAATGATGTGATTTGAAACAGTTGATGTCAACAGGTGATTGTAATTATGATTTGGTACAAAAGCAGCATCCAAGAAAGGTCTAGTCCTTTAGGAGCAAAGATGGGCCGAGGATCGCCAGTTTGCCAACAAATACGTGAGAAAATTATTGAAATGTTTAAAAACAATGTTCCTCAAAGAAAGATAGGAAGAGATTTGGATATTTCACCTTCAACAGTGCATAACATAATTAAAAGATTCAAGGAATCTGGAGGAATTTCAGTGCGTAAAGGACAAGGGCGCAAGCCTAAGCTGAACAACCGTGATCTCCGATCCCTCAGGCGGCACTGCATCAAGAATCGTCATTCATCTATAAGCGATATCACCACATGGGCTCAGGACTACTTTGGCAAACCTTTGTCAAGTACCACAATACGTAGTTACATCCACAAATGCCAGTTAAAACTGTACTGTGCCAAAAGGAAGCCCTATGTTAACAGTGTCCAGAAGCGCCGTCGACTTCTCTGGGCTCGGAGGCATCTGGGATGGACCATCACACAGTGGAAACGTGTACTGTGGTCAGATGAATCAGTATTTCAGGTATTTTTTGGGAGGAATGGACGCCGTGTGCTCCGGACCAAAGAAGAAAAGGATCATCCAGACTGTTACCAGCAACAAGTCCAAAAGCCAGGGTCTGTCATGGTATGGGGTTGTGTCAGTGCCCTTGGCAAAGGTAACTTGCTCTTCTGTGATGGCACCATTAATGCTGAAAAGTACATAGAGATTTTGGAGCACAATATGCTGCCTTCAAGAAGACATCTTTTCCAGGGACGTCCATGCATATTTCAACAAGACAATGCAAAACCACATTCTGCACACATTACAAAGTCCTGGCTGCGGAGGAAGAGGGTACGGGTACTTGACTGGCCTGCCTGCAGTCCCGACCTGTCTCCAATAGAGAATGTGTGGCACATTTTGAAGCGCAAAATGCGACAACGAAGACCCCGTACTGTTGCCCACCTTAAGACTTGTTTGCAGGAAGAATGGGACAAAATTACACCTGAAACACTTCATCACTTGGTGTCTTCAGTCCCTAAACGTCTTTTAAGTGTTGTGAAAATGAATGGCAACATTACAAAGTGGTAAATGCTTCACTGTCCCAACTTTTTTTGGAATGTGTTGCAGGTCTGAATGACAGGAAATGATGTATATTTACAAATGACATGAAGTTGACCTGACGAAACATGAAATATTTTGTGTTCATATTGTCTGCAATGAAATACAAGTCAAAGTAAATTTAGAAATCACTACTTTCTTTTTTTATTTGTGTTTTCCATACTGTCCCAACTTTTTCTGATTTGGGGTTGTATATATACACACAAATAAACTCCTGTATGAACGATTAACCAATACCAATCCACTGTTCTGTTTTTGTGGTTGACATGATTATAATAGATATGTAGCCTATGCATATCAGCAGTAACCAGGTAGTGAATATCAAAGATGGCGACATCACCCAACTGGAAAGTCTTCTCGCGGGTGACACGACACAAATCCAATCGAGGCGTGAATTCATCATTAAAATTTGAGTCGCGTGCATATCACCAACTGCCGCAGCTTCGGTCGAAGAAGACAGACCGGATCAAAACCGTCAGACGAACTCCTCACATCTCCGTCTCTGTGAGTTATCGAAAAACCACTGATCAGTAGGAGTGGCACGGTACACAGATGTCACGGTTCGGTACATACCTCGGTTCGGTTCGATACGATTTCGGTACAACTTGAAAAAAAATAAGAAATCTACTATGCTTGGTTTCTTTACATTTATTTTGAACAGACAGTAGTGCAAATAAAAAAAAATCCATCTAGATGTGAAAATACTACATATTATTACATGTTATATATAAAATCCGTTTTGTTTTCCGGTCTGCTTTTCAAATAAAAGCAGAACTTTATACAGTGATTATTAAGACAATAAGTGTTTAAAGTTGATTCTGCTGGTATAAGGAAACAGTTGAAGTGATCGCGTCACACACACACACACACTGCGCGCAGGCACACACACTAGTGATGCGCGGGTCGTCTCATAACCCGCGGACCCCTAGGGTAACCCGCGGGTCGGGTTGGGGCGGGTAAAGAAATTGTCACTTTATTTGCGGGGCGGGTTGGGGTGGGTCATTAAAAACAAAATAAATAAAAAATCCATGTATGTTGCGTGCAATTCCCTATAGCCAATATTAAATATTTGGGAATATCTATTTTCATATTTTATTAGGTTCTTTGATAAGGTTACAATACGAAGGCCTACGTAGCAACGTAACTTGCTTGATGTCCCCAAACCTTTGGCGTCACG